>JAMKQA010047231.1:0-22926 GCA_024699735.1 Posidonia australis | reverse complement strand
TACCTTAATAACTAATGAAAAGAAAAATTTTATTAATAAATTTGCAAGTAGGGACCACATGCAATAACTACCACACTTAAATTTAATTAAATAAAAAATTGAAAAAAATTTCCCTCCAACAAAAAACCACTAGTAGTTTCATTTTAAAAAAAGTGGTTTTAATACTAACCATTAGATTAACAATCAACCACAATGATGAAACTGAACTGACTCCTATATATATATATATATAGAGAGAGAGAGAGGGGGAGAGGGAGAGAATATAGATTTATTACATACACCCTCAAATTTTAAAACTACATTTGCATACAAGCAAATGTGGTTCCTAAGTTTTTTTTTTGAAATTCAAAACTTAATTGCATTTAAACCACCCTCCCACCCCCATAACCCAAATCAAGCCCTAAATTGCAACCCCACCCCCCCACAAATCAAACCTCTGGATGCCACGCACCTGAACACTCGAGCAGGAGGTGTGCGTGGTAGTTACGGTGGCAAGAGGTCCAACGAAAGAGGTTGAGGGCGAGGTTGGGGTCGGACTGGGAGTGGAGGGTGTGGTCGACATTGACGACGGTGAAGCCAGGCTTGAGGCGGTCGATCCAGGTCTCGAATTGCCTCTGGAGGGGAGTCCAGGTTCTAGGATTTGGATCGTCGGAAAACAAGCGGATCAAGAACAAAGGATTAGGGTTAGGGTTTAGGAGGTGTTTGGGACGTCGGAGACGGAGAATGGGAAAAAGATGACCAATGATGGTATCCCTTCTCGAGATTTTTGGTTACAATTCTTTTTTCCATGAGGGTTCTTTGACAGAGCAGTGTTTGATATTTGGTTACTATGTCGTGTAATTAGACTAGGATGATATTTATTTCATACAAAAAGGTTTGATTTTTTTCTTTCTTTTCCCGATTATTGCTAAACTTTTGATGGCTTTGAGGACAAAGATGAGGCATTTTCTTCTTTGTCTTCCATTCCGCCACCATCTTCTATAGGTTTCTTCTCACTAGTTTTCCACTTGTTACTCAAGTGATTTTGAAGAAGATTTGGGGGTTCTAGTTGATGAGGCAAAGCTTGGTGGATTCTTGAAGTTGTTGGAGAAGGTGAAAGGGGAGGAGCTGACGACAAAAGGAGAGGCCTTGAAATTCTTGAGGGTGTCGGATGTAAGAATTAGATTATACTGTTTTATAAATCATATTGTAGTTTATTAAGTTATATTGTAGAGAACATTCAAGAATCAGATTTATTGAAGAAGATTTTGTATATTGTTCATATAATTTTGTAATACTATTTTTCATATAGTAATCTTCTGCTCTCTTCTTTGGTTGTGTGTGTGTTGTTGGTTTCTAGTTTTTTGATTTTGTTGGTTGGTGGATGGAAGGTGTTCAGTGGGATCTTCTAATGGTTATCGCTTTGGTTGTGGCGGTGACAAAGACGGAGTAGGGTTTCCTATTCAACTTCTGGAGGGTGAGATTAGATTTTGGATTTTGGGTTTTGCAGACTCAAAGGAAGGAGGAGGAGGAGTGGATCAAAATCATTGAAAGAAAAGAATAATATTATTGTAGTTAAGAAATTATTTTGTATATAATCATAGTTACTGAAACTATTTTGTAATTAGTTTAGTAATACAAAACTGAAAAATCATTTTTGTTTTAGTAATATTAAACTATTTTGTAATACATATATCACGTTCCATATTTTCCACAATAATTTAAAATAATTAAATTACGAGAAAATTAAAGTCAAACAATAAATATCTAACTACCAGGAATCTTTGTGTGCGGTTAGGAGACTCTAGACTATATGCATTACGTTGAACCAACCGCATGTCTGCACCTGTAAACCAAAACCACGAGGGAAACGCATGAGTGACCAAAATTATTCAATACGCACCCTAAGAAATTCACGGAAAACAAAACATAATAAATTTTCCTTTTAAATTCATTTCGCAAACAATTTTCTCAAAACCTCATAAACTAGGCTCACACAAGCCAAAACCACAACCGGGGCTCTACTAGCCTAAAGCCATAAGCAAAGGTCCTCAATGGTCAAACCACACACAGTGAGTCAGAAAGCTTGACTCCAGGCAACCTAACTCTGGCTACACGCAGTCCATGGAGGAGCGACCATGGTGTTCAGCACTGTCACGGTGAAGTCACCCTGTGCAGGAGCGATCACCGTCCCGCGATTCTCCCTACTTGGAGAACCCTCACAAAGCCAACCCCTCCCTAAGAAGGTTGTCCTGTCTCTCAGGACGCTACCAGCTACGGGACACGTGTCCCACCCGCACTGGCCACCACAGGGTACGTTTCCTCACTGCGTCCTCCACACACGGTGTTCAGGAGGGAGTGTCATACCTCCACACCCAACAACACCTGAGCCTCAGTGCTCACAGCGACAGCAGGAGTATCATACCTCCCCGTCATGCCACAAGACACCTCAACCCTCGGACCACAACCCTAACCTTGAAATGACAGTCAAGGAGTTTCATACCTCTAGGACCTGACGCCCCTCAGCCTCAGGTATCTCGGCCCCCGACCTCAACCAAGGAGTCGCGCCTGACCACCTGAGAATGTCGTCACATTCTCTAGTCCCGACAACACGGTCCCACACTGTCTCGGTCCGCACACAGAAAACCAGGAAAACATTTTCCAAAATAGGCCAACTATTTTTTTGAAATCAATTTTTCAAAACCATTTTCATATCTTTGAAAACTCATCCAAAACCTTGGCAAAGTGGTGCATCAGGTGTCTCAGGGGACCACCACTGACGACCCACAATCCCATCTTATAGGGACAAAACACAACAATCCAGAAAGTCCTCAGAAAACACATTTTATAAACATATTTGGGCCCTGATTCGGTATGCTGGAAAATAGGTTCGGTATGCCAAAATCCACTTATTTGGCATGCCATTCTGGCTCCGATATGTCGAAATCCTCTGGATCGGTCGACCGGGTTGATTCGGTAGGCCGAATTGACTGGAGGACCAAACTGACAGAAAAATGGTATACCGAACGAAATCCTCTGAATCAGTCGACCAGGGTGATTCGGTAGGCCGAATCGATCGGAGGACCAAACTGACAGAAAAACAGTATACTGAAAGAAATCGGTATACCGAAATTCATTGATTCGGTATGCCGTTTTCACTTAGGTATATCGAATTCTGCGATCTCAAAAAATGGTCCAAAACCCTACAGTCCGAAATCTCCCCAACTGAGACCTCCGATCGGACCCCTTAAACAAACACTAAAAATCTTGCATAAAACATAAGATGTAGACCCTCAAGTCTACTCTAAATCAACACAAACAAAACCAAAATCCATTCACCATGCATCAAGATATAAAATCACAAAGGCAGAAGGGTCAAAACGACCCAAAACACACCAACCGCCATAAATATCCATAAATTCACCATAAATTCTCATAAAATCAAAATAAATTCTAGAAATGTAAATTTACCTATATTTTATGCAATCCTATCAATTTCTACCATTTCCATGCTCTCTATTACATGAGGTGGAGATGCGTACCTGAAAACGGCCTCCGGCGATCTCTGGCCGACTCCGACGAATACCAGCGACCTTGCACGACCATGGCCACACCACGACCTCAGGGACGCTCCACGAGCCGCCGCATTCCTCCGTTTCTCTCCCTCAATCACTCTCACTCGATTGATCGACGCGTGATGTAGGGGAAATAGGGGAGACGAGTGGAAGGAGAAGGGGGAAAAAGGAAAAGGGGGTGGAGGAGGAGGAGTGGGGAGGAAGAGAAAGAAAGGAGGGTGGGGAGGAGAAGAAACGTGCCTGAGGAGGGGAGGAAAGAAGAAGAAAGAAGGAGAAAACGACAGCGAACGGTAGAAGAGTGCAGTGTGGCTTATAAAGCCTGCGCACGCAGTAGCTGGGAACGTGCTCACCTGCACGTCTTAGCCACCGGCACACTACACAAGCACATCGACCACTCCTCCCAACCACTAGCCATAACCAACGGCCCACGAGCGCAGGCCCCCACGTAAACTCCACACCTAGGCCCCACATGGACCCACACTCGGGGCCCTACACGCACAGTGCCACAATGCATAGTGCCAACCACGCATAGGGACACGCAAACAGAAGCCGGTCCACGATGCCCAAGTCCAAAAGCACACAACCACACAACCGGCCTCGGAACAGTAACAACCAACTAGGAATAAAATTAATTAAAATGTAAATAATTATAAAATGAATTTTACGGATGTTACAACATAACTGTTCTGTGATTGAAAAATCATTACTATTTTAGTAATATTGATCGACAAGTGGTGATCACAAATATTATTAACAAGCATGGAAGCATTGACATTATCACATCCCTAAATTCATATATCCACAATAATGTCGGTAAACACATGCTCAAGTGTAAATAAGATTTTCTTATATAATACATAACATTGAATGTGTATATAATCGAATATGATGTCGATGGAAATACAAGATCTATTACAAAATATAATATAAGATCAAATATAGGTATAATTGAGTATAATGTCGATAAAAATATATGATTTAGCATAATTCAATGACAGTATAAAGTTTAACATGAAATAAAAATATAGTGTCAATAAATATGTCACGAAACATGTCTAAGTATGAAATCAAATATAATATCGATCTAATTATGAGATCAAACATAATTTTATTAGATTAATATCAAAATAAATTGAATGTAATATCAATATAAATTTGATTTATAGCATCATATTCTACCTCCTCCATCACTTATAAAACAAAGATGTATTTGAATGGGGTGCCAAAAGAATCAAGTGTGGGAGTGATAGATGTATAATTTGGAACTGATTGCCTGGCTCAGCTCGAGGTCGAACCGTCCTGGGTAATTAGCTTAAAAGCTAAGCAGAAGCGAATCAGGTTCGAATAAACACTGCCTCCCTGGCTTATAGCTTGAAAGCCAAGTAGAAAGGAATTAAGTTCAAATAGACACTGTGCCCCTAGCGATCAACTTAAAGGCCAAGCAGATGCAAATCAAGTTTGAATAAGCACTGCACCCCAAGTGATTGGCCACAACACTTGTGACGAACGACACAAACCACTCCAATACTAGAGCTAAACGAGGGCCAAGTATAATAACATATGATTTTCATGTATATTTAAATATAATGTCGAAGAAGTGCATGTGATCATGTGTTGAATACATAGATTTATATTATTAAATATAATGTCAAATAATACATTATACAATATTGTATACAATGGCAATATAAAATACATGAATCATGTGTCGTGCCTATGAGTTTATATTATTGGTTGTAGTGTCAAATAATACGTGTTTTGATGTTGCATATAGAGGCAACATGAAATATATGAATCATCAATTATGCATATGAGTTTGTATTATTGGATATAATATTGAATAATACATGGTGCGATATTGCAAATAATGGTAGCATGGAATACATGTGATTCAAGCATTGTGTTATCGACAATCTATATGAGATTTGAACACATATGTTGCCCTGTAGTGGGGCCATCTTGGGAGAGAAAGGAGATACCTTGCATGTCGAGAGTCGTTCTTTTTCTAACTTTCCTCAAACATGGGTGAGTGGGCACGACGATCGACATCTGAAAAAACTCCTTAAGCAATCTTTTTCTCTCCATACCCCTATATATCTGAGATCTCTTCTCTATCTTTCTATGTATCATAATTCCACCCTATATGCACACTATGGAATTTATTGGCGCATCCTCTATCATATTGTTAGATCAATGTGTTGGCCTTCATTTGGGTCTTCATGATAGTACATCACGTGCATATTAAGTCTAATTTGGATGAACTTTAATTCTTCATGGGCCTGTATTGGGTTCAAATTTTCTTGATGTCAACAATAACCCCCACTGGAGGGATGCTTGGAGATTTTTTGAAGACTTTCCTTTGGTGTCATTGATGTAACGTTCCAAGTAACAAATCATCATTGGCCCATACTCCATTGATATTGGATGGTATCTAAGACAATTTGTAACGCCTCGATGCATCACAGACTAGCATCAATACTACTCAGTTAACTAATTAACAAAATTAAACTAAAATAAAGTAAATAAAACAATTAAACACTACCGAGAACCTCGTGTGCAACTAGTGGCTCCTCTATTTGCACTAGGACTAGACTGCACCTAAAAATGAAACACAAAACGCGTGAGTGACCTCAATCACCCAGCACGTGCCTACTAAATCTACGGCAAAAAAACCAGATTAATAATAGTGGTCAGAGTACAACGGAAAACATCGTTTAAACATGTCTTTGCAAACTTTTCTTTTTCCTTTAAACTTTCCATGTATATACAAATCATTTTCATGCACTTTAAGAAACTAACTTTCGACTAGAATCCAGCCTAAAACAGTACAAAACCTCATTTATATCCAAACTTTGGCTGGAAGCTAGCTAAAGGCCACAAGTTCAAACAAGACTAGATCCTTGCCCACAAAATTACATGCCAGTCCTAGCTCAAAACCATAGTCGCACAGTCTGTCTAAAACCTGTCACGTCATCTTGACCATAGATGATCGACCTCGCCACAAGCAGTCGGTGAAGCACTAATCCTGATCCTACTGCACTACCACGGTGAAGCATCCCGTACAGGAGCTCACCTACCATGGCCTCATAGGCCTCACAAACCATGACCCACAAGTCACACAAAACACACACGAGATGTGTCGTTACGATGCCCCTCGATGCTCGGATACCCAAGGACTCACAACCCTAGGCCCAGCCAACACTGGATAAAGAGGGTGGACCGGTCTCTTTCACTTAGGCCCTATAGTATCTCAAGAGCCATAGTCTTTTTCACCTGTGGCTGTCACCGGCAACCACGCCATAGAACTCGTACCGATCTCACGGAGGCCTCTCCCCCAATCGGCTATGGCCCTACCACCACGCGGATCCAACCAAAAACCACTAAAAAGTCCTTTTTCAAATGATGCATTTCTTTTTCTGAAACCATTTCAAAAATACTTTTCATTACAGGAATCCTTTTTGGCAAAAATCCTATTTCAAAGTCAATTTTCTGAAATACTTTCTTGTATAAATCTCTAGGATTATTTTCAAATCATTATCACTTAAGGAAATCACTATTAAAGAAATCACTATTTAAGCTTAGAAAACAAAACTGGATTACTAACCTACGCTACTCGCGTTGGTCAGTTGTGTTGGGAATGCTCACTGCTTCCCTACGCCAACAATTCGTGCTACCTAGATTCGCTTCTAGGTCACGTGCCCAACATGCGCCCATTATCTCCACTAATAAGTCGTGCCTAATGTTTTGCAGAAAGCTTTGAAACTAAAAAACCTTGTCGAAAAACTTCGAAAAAACATGTAAAAACCACTATAATCACACCATTCAATCTAAACACAAATCATACCATGCTGCTGAACAGGAATCCTAGGTATTTAAGTAAAATAGAGAAGGAGCGAGGGTAGGACACGTACGGTTCAAAGTTTGTCGGTGCTTTCTCCCTTCTCCGGCGATGGCGAGATCTTTAGTGACGGCGAGATCTTCGGCGAGCCCTTATTCGACAGACGACGCACCTTTCTCTTCCCCACACATCACCTCCCTTCCTCTCCTTCTCCTCCTTCTTCCTCACGTCTCGTTCTCACCAACTGATGGATGCCAATGAGAAAGGGTCGGGGTCCTTATATAGACCCCTCCATCGTTGACAGCTACCTAGAACTCTGGGTGGATGACACGACCAGTTGTGGGTTGGTGTAGGTGGCGGAAGTAGCGGTCGGTGCGAAGTTGGGCGACAGCGGCACAACAGAATCGACAAGCACTGTGGTTTGCTGTGTTGCACTACTTCTCTGCTACGTGTCAACTAATCACGTGGGTAATGTTCGCTGGTAAAACCCGCCTAGAATACTCACTATTGCTACACGCCTCTAATATTCGCGTAGAATATTCACCTAAAAGGTGCGCTTGGACCACTCTGGACTGGGCTAACCAACCCACTAGCCCATTAAGGAGCAACAACACACCATTAACACATAATTACCACATCCATCAACATTATTTATTAATAATTAAATCCAAGATACATGGCACAACTCAATTACAACCTTTTTGAATTCTTGGATGTTACACAATTATCATTGATCGAGAGATCCATTACAAGCCTCAATAACCTGAGTTGTAAGTGGGTAGGGTTTCACCAGCTAATCTGATCCAACCAAATCTGTTAAGAATGAATTAGGGTAAGGGTTTTGTCCACCCACTCACTTGCTAACCCATTATCCGCTTAATCAGTCTCTTAGTGGGAAAGGGTACGAATAGACTGCTTTGGGTTACCCGTTAATCCGAGGTATATATATGTAAATTACATATATTTATATCTGTAAACCCTAGGACTCTAAAATCCAAAAGCCCTAAACCCATCCCTACTAGCCATCGCTCACTCACTCACACTCCCACTTGGCGCTCGCCCACTCTATGTCTCTCCACCTCTCCGGTCGAAGAACAAACAGTAAAGAAGACATGAGTCTCTCACTAATACATATTTAAACCAACGAAGAATGAAGAGTAATGAAAAGGAAAAAAGAGGGAAGAAGAAGAAGATGTACATCCTCCAAATCCACACGGTGGACACCCTCCACTCCACCTCCACCACCACTACTATTGATGATGCACCATAAGCCACATCTTCCTCTTGGTCCTCCTCCTCAACCCCAAAGCCCCCACCACTACCAGCAAGCACACTTGCAAGAAGTCACGCACGTAAAACCCAAGAGAGCAACGACATCATCCACCTCTACCACAAATTCTCCACCACCACGACCTCCGTCAACCCCCTCCCCCTCCTCCTAGTACCACTCCCCCTCTTCTCTCCCTATCTTCCTTACGCCATCAATTCGATCACTAATGCTTTCCTTCGTTCTTTCTCCAATAGACATGTAAGGGGATGCATCTCTATGTTGTTGTCATTCCCAGCCGCCACTTGGTTGAGGACTTCCTCCAGTTCTACGACATTCCCCACACAGAGTGATTCTTGGAGGTTCAGATCGTTAGGTGAGCAAAAGTCCTTGTTGATCGACATTGGGGATTTTCTTCTTTAATTGGTCATTTGGTGTTTTGTTACAGAAACGATGGGGGTGGAGGATCGATATAGCATGCTCATTGTACTCACAGACCTAAGGAGTGCTGATAGCTTCTATCTTAGCATCAATGGATGGTGGTTTGCATTCCAAGAGGTAGCTTATTTCTTTCTTTTCTTTCTTTGTTGGTTTTACTTTTTATTGCTAAGTTTGCTATGTGATAGTGTGACGTTGGTGGAATGGAATTGTGTGGTGATGTGGGCATTGTCATATTTTTTTCACTGCCTCGATTGAGTACACATAATTCATGGAGGTAGCTAGAAGTACTCCTGTGGGGTACATAGAGTTGCCAACATGCCCTATTTGCCTAGGTAAGGAGGCCATGTTTTGTAGTCATGGTTCAATTTTGGACTCAATTAAGGTCATGAAATAGTATATATTTTGGTTTAAAAAAATAAAAAGAAACTCATTTGTTTGACTCGTCAACCCGCACCACTACTCGTTAATCAAATGAATAGTGGATAGGGTAATGGCCAAGTTTTTTTGGAATGGGTATTGACTCGATCTGTCACCTGCCAAGAAGGGGCAGGTAACGGTAAGGGTAGACCCCAAATCTGACCTGACTCAACCCACTTACAGTTCTATTAGCAACACACTAGTAGAAATGCTTTCGATGTATTAGTTGTCATTAGCTTGTATGGATGATACACTTGGTGTTTGATCTTACTCAATGCTTGGGGTTAGCCCTTCTCATTTCAAATCAAGTTCAACTAGGGAGGTTGAAGTCGGGGAGCTTGGATTGCTGCACCAATTGATGTCAGGGAGCTCGTGGAGAAGGTCCCAATATGTCTAGACCCCATTGTGCGAAAGGGACGGGGAAGGATATTGAGGTTAGATCAGTCGTCGAAGCATGGTGGATTGCAATGTATCTCTAGTGCTTGTCATAGGCTCACACCATGCTTTCCATATCTGCTCGCGCGGTTGGCCAGCAGGAACCCAACCTGAACATTTTCCACATGAGTGACCATGTGTTGAAATGATTGTCACACACCCTCTTGGGAGACCGAGTGCCTGTGTAGGAGACCATCTTGGAGGCAATGTTGGGCTGCTCTTCTTGTCATTTGGCTTCAATTTGCTCATTTGGGAGTGTCCTACTTGTCAGGCATGTTGTTAGTGGAATGTGCCAATCATTAGGTATGCTCACTCAGTCAACTAGGTTGGGAGTGTCACATTATCAGATATATGATTAGTGGAATGCACCAATCACTAGGTATGTTGGCCACAACAACCTACTCGCTCGATCAGTTTGATTGGGAGTGTTCCACTTGTTAGGTATATGATTAGTGGAATGCGCTAATCACTGGGTATGCTCACAACAATGACTTGCTCATTTAGTTGGCTAATGCTAGGTGTGGGCAACATCTCAAACATAATGTTTGCACTAGTCCCTCTAAAGGTGAATGCTAAGTGTGAGTGGGGGTAAGATGCATCCATCAATGTGGGTGGGTGGGTCCGATCTGTGCAATTAGAGAGCACGTTGAACGCTATCAGTGGTCATTGGGGGCTTGGTCTAGTTGACATTATGGTTATGCTCACCAAGGTTGTTCTTCTGCTCTCTCAATAGATCACCACTACTTTGCCCTCTAAGCTATCCGAGCAGGTAGCTGCTCTGCTCGCTGAGCTATCCAAGCAGGCCGAGTGATCCCACTTCTCATGTACATGCATGGCTATTTGTATGAACTATTTATTCTTTTTCTCCAAAAGGTGTTAATCTTAATGTATATTAAAAAAAAAAAAGAACTTGTGTGTGTGATACACACACACACACACACATATACATATACATATTTCAACATCAGGCCTTGATAAGGATATAAATCCATAATAATGGCAATCAATATTGATTAAAAATCATTGGTGGGAAATTTTTATGGGGCTCAACCTTAGTGGTAGCGATCGTCACCGGCCATTACTCGATAATGGAGGGATCTCAAGTTGTCTTTTGGAACGGATGGCACCTAGGACAAACATTATTGGTCGAGGAATCCATTGCGAAGCTCACCAACACACAAGAGGAGATACATCTAGTGTATTAATCATCATTAGCTTGTATAGATAATACACATGGTGTTCGCTTAAAGGTATTAACCATGTGAACTATTTTTATTGGCTAAGCCATCCCTTTTCGATTTACAACTTAGATGACCATTACTTGCTTTTTACTATATTTTTATACAGAAGGGTAACCAATTTTTCTTATATGCCATTACAGTCGATTCTTACTTTCTTACCCTCAATGTCCTTTCGGGTTTTCATTAACTTTGACAGGCCTTATTATTTTTTGCCTGTATTATTTTTGTTGTTCTTTTTTTCTCTCCTTACATATAGTAAGGCTTAAGGAATTTACTATTAATAGGTGTTAGCAATCGAAGTCCTTTTGATTGCAACAAAAGATATGTTCTATTCTCATAGACACATTCTACTAAGGCCCTTTCTACTTCAGGTTAAATTTGTTCCCCTTTTCTCAGGGCATATAGTTCTTCATCATCACCCATACGAAGTCACCTCTCTTGAAGGTTTAAGGCCAAACTCATTTGTTGAAGGCCCTTGTAGATATTCTGTTTTGGCACTCCTTTATTTTTATTAAGTCCCATTACATCATAGCATGTCTCATTCATCCTTAGAAGTCTTTTGCTCAGCCTAAATACTCTTCAAAGGTTCATTTACTAATTCAAGCCATTGAACTCCCAAAAGTAGACATTCAATGTTGAACTCCCAAAATCGGACGTTCAACGTTGAACTCCCAAAACCGGGCATCCAATGCTGAACTCCCAAAATCGAGCGTTCTACACCTCCAGATTATTTCTCTCCCATTCTTGTCAAACATTCCTTTTTCGGAGTTAACGTAAATCATTATCATTATCAACGAGTCTTCTTACCTTATTTAGAGATTTTTATTACCTCATTAATTCATTTGTTTGACCACATTTGAATTGACAGTCAAATTTGGTAAGTTTTCAGCCTGAGGATGTTGAAAAGCTGATTTCAAGCATTCAACATAGAACGCTCAGTTCCTTAGTAATATCACATTAGCCACTTTCTTTCATTGGAGAATTTTGAATTCAAAAAGTTTCCTTTTTTGGAAGATTCCTCTATCATGCGTGACACCAATTAGTCCATTAATTGATGGAATATTCCCTAATTAGACAGTTGTGAGTTCTGGGTGTGTTGAACTCCTTGTTTTGGGCGTTTAACATAGAACACCTAGATTTGGGCGTTCAACATTTCTAAAATGGAAACTTTTATTTGCAATTGTCTAATCTTGCCATTTTGGATCCTTTTACCTTTTTTTGATCCTCCCGTGTCGCTATAAATGAAGAGACACCCCCAACCTTTGAGAAAATATACACCTAGACACCCACATACATCTAGAAAGGGGGAATTATTCTGAGAAAGAGGGTAGCGAGATTTTGAGTATAAGTCTTCTATTAGGTTTGACCACACAACATCATCATCTTGCGATTCATGCATAAAAAAGGGTTTTTTTTCTTTTAATATTTTTTTGCATATCGCATTTCATTTTATTGCATGTTGTAGCTAAACATAACATTAGTTGCAACTGAAGGGATAAAGCTCTAGGGTATGTATTCTCCTCTTATTTCACATTCGTAATTTATTTTGTTTAATTGCTTACTACACATTATTAATTTGCATTTTTATTTATATTGTTTTGCAAGGAAAAGAAGAATAAGAAGAAGCTCACCAGTATGGGCACCCTTAGGTAGCACTGACACTGTTCTAAAGTAGCTGAACCTACATCAATAAAACATCTCTCCAGGCATCTCGAGGGCCAGCAAAAGCAAACGAGAATAGCGATCACACCGATTCCATCATCCGTAGAGTGAAGGAGTTGGATACAACCAAAAGGACACATGCGAGGTGGCAAAATGCATCAAGGCACGTAGAATGTCCACTTCCTTCAAAATCCTGCATTCATAGCCCTCTACATACGGAGTCAATATAACTTCAAACATTGTATTACTTGAAGCCTCTTGTCGTCAGCATCCATCAACTCCTCTAGGTGAGCTTTGATGTTGGCGTCATCTGTGAAACTATGCACCAAGGCCACTATGAGTAACAAGATTTCTACATCCAATGGTAGGACGAGCTTGGCACCATAGACAAGGGAATATGGCATGGACCCTAGTGGTGTCTTATATGTCGTTCGATATGCCCAGAGAGCTTCATACACTTTGACAGGCCAATCCTTCTTTTCCTTCTCAAGTATCTTGGCAAGCAGGGGTGTACAATGTCTTGTTGAAGGCCTCTGCCAAGCCGTTCGATGTCAGGTTATATATGGTGGAGTACTGTTAATTTATTTATACTTCTCAGCAAACTTGTAGACCTTGTCATTTTTTTAAGCTTATGGCATTATCAAATTGCATTCTGTATGGGATTCCAAATCGACGCACTAAGTTGTCGATAATGAACATCAAGGTGGCTTTGGTTGTTACCGTCTTTTAGGGTATGATCTCTGCCTAACATGAGTAGTAGTCAGTGGAGTCCAAGATGTGACAACAACCCTCGGATGGCAGGAAGATCGAGCTGACCATGTTGTTTCCCCATTCTACAACCCTCAGACAATACTGTTGGGTGGAGCTTTTTGGGAGGTACGTGGAGTATATTGTCATGCATTTGACACTTTTTGCACCTCTTTGCAAAAATTAAGCAATCTTTCAACAATGGCCAATAGTAGCCTAAGAGACGCATCTATACCTTCATCTTCAAACTTGCTTGATGTGCACCTGCATCTCCACAGTGTACCTTGTGCATAGCTTTATTGGCTTCTAATAGAAAGAGGCATAGGAGGTAGGGCATGTCGTCGTTTCCAGGCAAGATCGGGTATAAGACACCATCCTTGAAGGCAAAGGAGAGAGCTCGCCTTTTCAACTCTATTCTATTTTCTCGAGTCTCTGGTTGTACCCCTTTCTCGAAGAAGTCGATGAACATCTTCCTCCAGTCATCATTGGGGGATGGTTGGTTTGTTGATTGATTCGCCAAGTAATATTCTCTTTTGTTATTTTTGTCAGAAGATGATGATCTTTTATCAACACCTCCATCTCCCTTTTTAGGGCTAGAGCAAGGTTCACGACCAACTTTGTGAGTGCATGGACCTAACTATTCTTTTCCCTTGGCACATGGTCAACTTGTTTGGCATGAAATAAATTCATTAGTGACATGGTTCATTCATGGTAGGGGAGAATCTCCTTTTTCCTTATGACGTATAGGCCATTGAGTTGCCTAATGACTAGTTGGGAGTCACCATAAGCCTAGAGGTGATATATATTCATCTCCAATTCGATCATTAGTGCTTGATACTCAACTTGATTGCTTGTTTTTCTTCAAGCAAGGCATACGAGTAGTGTAGGATTTATCCATTTGGCCTAACGAAGATGACACTAGGCCCGGTTCTTATGGTAGTCCCTCATCATTTTGCTTGGTACAACAAGCCTCATTAAAGTATAGCTCCCATATCAACAGATGTACTTGGTGGTCGGTCATCAATTAGTCGGTCGATTGTTGATCAATTTGACGGTCGTTTGTTCATCAATCAGATAGTCGATTGTGTGGAAAGCCCCATCAAAGTATAGCTCCCACATCAACAGATGCACTTTAGTGGTGGTGATGACTACCTCATCTTGTAGTACCATTGAAAGAGGAGAGTTGGGTGGTATAGGATGCATCGCTAGGAAGTCCGCTAGTCCCTGACCCTTGATCTCCTTCTAAGGTATGTATGTGATGTCAAACTTCATTAGCAAGAGTGTCCACTTGCCAATCCTCCCTGCAAGTGTTGGTTTGCTCATTAAGTAATGGAGAGGGTCGACCCTTAATATGAGCTACACTGAGTCATAGTTTGCTCGTAGCAAACACTAGCGCCAAGCACATCTTCTTGATGGGGGAGAAGTTGAACATGGCACCTACTAAGCGATGATTGAGATAGTACAAGGCTTGTTCTTTCCTTTCGTCATTGAATTGCACTAGCAAGGCACCTAAGGAATTATCCAATGTGGTTATGTATAGTATGAGTGGTTGCCTTGGCGAGATTTGTGTGGATGTAGATTTAGGGTGTGATGATGATGTCGACATTTCCACACTCATCAATAGTATTTGTGATCTTCACTCATCAATTTGCTGTGTTGGCTAATAAGAAGCCTTAGGGGAGATGTGGATGTTGGTGTGATGTAGGTTCTTAGTTCACTAGATCGACATCAGGATATCATCCAATGATGTTCTCGTGTTATGTAGTGTATCTCCTTAGTGCTATATGAAGTGGGATAAGGAAGTAGTGGTGCAGATGGAATTCTAGAGGCCTGTCTCTCCTAGAATGGTCATAATCTTTTTGGTTTTCAGTTTTTCTCATAGGGATTTGACTGAATGTGGCTATAGATCTCTCAGAATTACTACTCTCTTGCTTTCACTAAGCTCTCTGAGATCTCAAATCTAAGCACTCTCTTTTTTTCCTCTTTTTAGGTCTCCTTTTTTTTTCCCCAGATTTTCTAACCTCCCCTAATCCTAAGTTTAGAGGTGTTTTTATATAATATTTTCTGATGTTATCTTGATGGAAAAGTAAATCTTATTTTAAATTTAAATGATTTAAATTAGATATTTTAAGTCATCACCACATGAAACGGTGACAACCACTAATATTCTTGGGATATTTGTTTTTCTTAATGAGGAGAAAAATGGATTTTAGTTAGTCGCCAATGACATAGGTGTTAAGCTTTAAAATGAGAATTATTCAAATTTAAATCACAAACTAATTTGTTACAAACTAGAATATCTAGACACCTGTATGGGTCACTCGTGGATTAGCCCTGCGTGTTGGAGCCACTAGTTAGTCTCGTGGATTGTCCCTGTGTTTCTGCAATCCAGAAATTCAGAGTGATGTAAATCATGTACTAAGGTCGATGTATGGGATTGAATATGGTTGTTTATGATTGAATTTTGTTCTTTTCTCTCTTTGTGATGATTTCATCTCTCTAGTTCCTTGTATGGTAAGATATTCTCTTCTTTTTTTTTTAAACCATATATACATGTGGGGCTAGGGGACAAAACAACATAGTGGAAAACAAATTTTCCATGCACCGCTATTGCCACAGTAACGACCATACCCTATCGAGCGCTGCCTCTCTCCATGCTCTACGCTAACCTTGCCACCATCCACTGTGCTCCCTTACCTCGTCAGCAGTGTCGCCCCACCACTCCTCACCATGCCCTAAAGTTGCGGCTGCTAGTGGCTTTGTTAGCAGTAAACGACAGAATCGAAGGTGTATAAAAAGAGGAGGAAAGGAGGACGAGAAGCATTAAGCTGGGGTGAGAAGCTAGAGACGAAGAGAGCATGAGAGAGAGGGAAAGGATGCTAGAGGAGAGAGAGATCGCCAGAAATAGGGAAGGGTCGTTGGCCACATTGGTGGATCCAGAGGGGAGAGCAAGGTCTCATCGACTAGAGAAGGGAGGGAGCTCGCTGGAAGAAAAGGGACTCACCAGAACCCACTTATGGTACGTGTCCCTCCTTCGAAATTCTTCCCTGTTTTGATTCTAATTCATGACAATTATATAAGTTAAAGTGTTTCATGATGCCTAGAATGAATGTTCGATTTTTCAATGAATTAATGATGAATTTTGATGGATTTTTAGAGGTTTATGCTACAATAGACCACAATGACATCTCTGACTTTGAAATTTTATATCTCGAGATTTTTAGATCGGATTTTGTTGAAATTTATCCCAAATGGTAAAAGACTTAGAATGCTTCGATTTAAGTATTTTTGCAAGATTTGTAGGATACCAGAAGTGAGTCCACCTGAGGCTCCCACCTTGGGTGACTTCCGACATCGTGTTTTCTACTCTGAGTTTTATTATATGAACTAGACTCGTGGGTAAGTATCGCGTTCTAGTACCACCGGTGAGCCTGGCAGGTAGGTTCTACGTTTTGGAGAATACATATTTTTAGAATGATGATTAATTAATGGAAATTGCGGTTTTAATCTTCAAGAATGGTTTCTGTAAAGAAAATGTTTTGAAAAAAAGTTTGAAAAGGAAATACATATTTTAAAAAGATTTTTCCCGTGATTTTGCCGAATCCATGTAGCAGTGGGGTAGTAATCGATAAGGGATATGTGACCTTGGTGAAATCGGTTGCTAGTCTGAAGGTGTGGTGGTCGAGGTTGGGGCCATAGTGAAAGAGACCAGGTTACCTTATGTGGTGGTGTCGGCTGGGCCTAGGATTGGAGACCTGGGTATTCGGACACCAATGGGGTGTCAAAAGAATGCATCCCTGTGTTTGAGGAAAATGATGTGATAAGTGAGGCTTTTTGGCCAGGACGGTCGTACCCCACATAGGGAGGTTCATTGTGGCAATGTAGTTGAGAGAAGCTGGAGATTTCATCAACTGCTTGTGGCCAGGTCACCTGTCGCCAGGGTAATATTACTGGTTTTGGACTCGAGCTTTGTGTGGTTTTCTAAGACAATTTTGGAAAAGATTGTAAATGCATAAAATGGTTTAAAAGTGCATGAGACTTTAAAAAGAGAAGAGTTATGAATGGAAAAGGCAAATAGCTTTTTGGAAAGTTGAGGATGAGTTTACCAGTCTTGCAGTGTTTTTATACTGGTTTTGGAAATCTTGACTTGTGGTTTTTTACGATTTTGTCTTTGTTTTTTTGTTGGCACATACTGGGTGACTGAGGTCACCCACATGTTTTATTTGATGTTTTGTTTCAAGGTGCAGAATAGGAGTGCAGTCCAACTCTGATGCATGTAGATCGGAGCCACAAGCCGCACACAGGTTATGGGTAGTTAGATTAAGTTTTCTCTTAGCTTTATTTTATTAATGATTTGTGGGTAGTACTGGTATCAGTATGTAGCGCAATGGAGGTCTTACAGAGCGGTATCAGAACCTAGGTTTCACTAAATACATCATCTTAGTGGTGTCCGACCTAGTGGTTCCATAGGACTACACAAATAAAGAGTTAGCAACTGACCTTTTGAATATTATCGTGGTAACAGAAGATGGTGCTTGGTAGAAAAATAGGCCGAGGCAAGACTTCTACATCTGAGTCTAGTTATAACCATGTTGGCGAACACTCGTATGTGGCAAGAAAGGCTGAAAGCATGAGAACTGGAAGAGTCAAGACGAAGACTTCTGGCAAAAGGTTTGAAAGGATGCAAAAAGGGAGTTGCCACCTAATCTAATTAAACAGGAGACAAGGAAAGCCGTATAAAATGCAAATGCAATGCTCTATGCCTAAGGAATGCGGCACTTTGGTAACTGCATGTTGGAGAATGGGCAAGGATTCCTATTACGTGTGGTGAAGGTGTTAGGCACCCCCACATGCCTGAAAAATCGGTCTTTCTGGACTTATTGCTCGCATGGTGTGTGTAACCATGTTGACGATTACTCATGCGAGGCGTGATAGGCTGAATGCACAAGATCGAGCAAAGTCACGGTGAAAACCACAATGGAAAGCAATAATAGAGAAAATAAAATAATGGAGTTGCCACCTAATCTACTTAAAACTGGAGACATGGAAAACTACGCAAAAATGACAAAAATGATGAAAAGAATGCAAATATGCATGATATGTGTCAAAGGAAAGGTCACTGTGCACTAGAAAGTTGGTAAGGATTTCTGTTACGCACGGGGAAGGTATTAGGCACCCCCGTGTGCCTGACATGTTGGTCTTTTATAGTTTTATACTTGTTTATATAGCTATGTTGGCTCGAGGCCTGTTTCTGTATGTCCAACAACAATATGCAATGTTATGTCGATGAATGTTTATGCCTAAAGTCAAATGCTTAATGCCATGCAAAAATAGATTGTGGGTGTGACCTAATGCTCAGCCACACTATCCAAACTCTAAATCGGGTGCTAGCACAAAGAGATTGAACCGTAAAGCTCGATAGAGTGCCCAATTCGTAAGAGAATGGATAGTAAACATTCTTGCTCTACGGGGTGCAAAACTAATGCTAACATGGGTGCATGATGCTAAAATTGTGCAAATAAGAGTGTAATATATGATGGATGACAAATCATGCAAATGGAATCAAAACCGTTTGTGAAAACTAGTGCAAAACAAGGCACAAACTTGCTATCTTGTGCACTGGAATAGAGGAGTGGCGCTTGGATGGTGCATTAGTTTGATGCTCCATCTTAGTGTGCCCCCAGCACTTTGTTTCAGACAACAAGCTCATATGCCAACTAGGACTAAATGCATGCATTTAGTCGTGCTAGTGGACGTTATGGAAGCATGAATGGATGTTGATGAGTGCTCCTATATGTCCCAAACAAATCATGACCACCATGGAGCTCCAAAACCATAGAGAGGGGCTGCAAGCTCTGGTGTGTCATTCTGTGATCCTATGGGACGGAAGAGGAACTTAGAAATGCAATGAAAGTGTGGTGTATGTGCACGTGCATGAGCTCACATCCACGGCCATCACAATACATGCAATGGTGAAGACAATGCAAACATACATGCATGCACCCGATGAACCCAGTAAAGTATTAATACAAACATAGCAAAAGGCATCATGTAATATAAACACATTGAACATAATAAAGGCATCACCCAACGAACCCATGCCATTTAAACGCAGCAAGAGCATGCATGCAATATATATAAGCATATCAAAAGAAAAGGCATTATGAAGAAGAGTAAAGAAACATGCATGCCCAACAAGGTGAATGAATATAAATACATGCATGCAATAATGAACTAAGAAAGAAAAATATCATGCAAGCATGAGGGTCATGAAATTGTTGATATGAATGTAAAAAAACATGAGGAGGGCAATACATACACGAGTAAAACATTAGATAAACAAACTACCAAGGGCAAGGCCTGCCTGTGTTGGCTTGCGTTTGTCCCTCCTGTGGTGGCTTCTTCCAATTCGACACGTCCGGATGTGGCGAAGGCGAAGGTGAGGCTTGGTGGCGTTTTGCAAAGGCTATGGTATGGTGTTGTTCGGAGGCTATGCAAGGGCTGAGCGGGGCTGTTGTGAGTGGTGGTTGTGCTTAGTTGTGGCTGGAAACAAGGCAGACGTAGCTGGAAAGAAGGGAAGGCTATCAGTGGGCTGTGTTGTGGTTGGTTTGAGTGGTGAGTTGTGAAGGGTGGCGCAGGTGAGGTGGTTGCTGGTGTTGGTGGAGGAGATGACTGCTGTAAGATGGTGTTTGGGAGGTATGTGGGCTATTGATGAGCGTAGAAGAGTGGAGGAGGAGGGCTGGGAAAGGTGCTAGTGGTGTTGGGCTGCTTTGAGGTGGGTTGATCAGGTTGCTAGTGTTGGAGGAGGAGATGGGTTGTAAGGTGTTGGTGTTGCTAGTTGGTTGCTTGCTGCTGGTTGGTTGGCTTGACGTAAGAGGAGAGAGGAGGAGGGCTGCTGGTTGGAAAGGAGAAGAAGAGAAGGGCTACTGTGGGTGTGATGGAGACCGACAGAGGTGAGGAATGGAGGAGGAAGGCTGTTGGACGGCTGTGCGAGGAGAGAAAGGAGAAAGGGGAGAAGGGCTACTGCTGCTTGGTTTCACAGGCTGGTTTCTCCCGTGGGTGGAGGAGGCTACGAGAGGAGAAGAAGAGAAGGACTGTGAGGTGGAGGTAGTGGAGGAGAAGTGATGGGTTCCTCTAGGTTGTTCCTATGTGATGGTCCTCTCCTCTATGATGATGGGTGCTTGTTGTTTGGACCACAAAAAGGAGGGTGAAGGAGGAGGACGTGAGTGAGGGCTACTGTGCTTGTCCAAATGGGAGGGAGGATGTGTGGTGAAGGTGACAAGGGCTACTGTGCTGGGTTGTTTGGGGCGTTTGGGTGGAGGTGAGGTGGCTACTGCAAGGTGGTGTGGGTGACAGGAGGGGGAGGAGAGGGCTGTAAGGTGGTGTTGGCTGCTGTGAGGTTGAGGAAATGGAAAGCGCTGTGAAGGTGGAGGTGCTGCTGGTTGTGGATGGAGAAAGGGTGGGCAAGGTCTCATGGGTTAGGTGAGAGGAGATGGAGATATGGAGATGGGTTGCGTGGTGGTTGGTGTGTGTGAAAGAGAGAGAGAGAGAGAGAGAGGGGGGCTGTTGGTCGTGGCATGGGAGAAGAGGAGAAAATGTCTTGGTTGGTGATGAGAGAAGAGAGATGGAGGAAGTGCGCTGACGTAAGGTGTACATGGGCTGCTCCTACGTGATGATGGGTGTTCTTATGTGAACATGGGTGCTGCTGGTTGAATGGGATGAACGAGGGAGAGAAGGGAAGATGGAAGGTGAGAGGGAAGGCTCTCAGTGTGAGGTGGGAAGGTGGAGAGATGGGGAGATGGAGGGAGAGGAAAGGCCGTTGAAATGGGTGTTGTTACGTGGGAAATAAATGGGTACTTTGATGAAGAGGTGTATATGAATGCACCATTGCATGAATATGGGTTGAATGGTGGAGAGAGAGAGAGAGAGAGAGAGAGAGAGATGGAGAGATGGAGGTTATTACGTGATGGTGTAATAGTTGCCACCACAAGAGAGGAGAGATGGAGGTTTTAATTGGCTTGTTGTATAACCACTGGAAGCTTAAAAGCCAAGGAATTCAATAGTCTTGGAACTCTAGAGCCTCTCACATGAATGACATGTATGAGTGACGAAGAAAAATGCAATAGCTATGTCGATAATATGTATGTATGTAATGACTATGTGAATAATATGTCTGCAATGGCTATGTGGACAAAAATGCAAGGGCTTGGTGAATAAGTGCATAGTTTAGCTACATAAAGAAATGCATAGAATGGCTACGTGAAATGCAAGCAATGACTTGAGATAGGAGGTGTAAATCATTGGGTTGAAATGGTATACGTGACTATGTAAAATGACATGCAAAGGTTGGTGCAATGGCATATAATGACTATGTGAAATGCATGCATGCAAAGGATTGGTAAATGATATACATGCATATAATGGTTACGTGAATAATATATGCAATGGTTATATGAATAATATTCATGTAAAAACTATGTGAATTTAATATGCATGCATGTAGTGGTTACGTGAATAATATGCATGCAATAGCTATGTAGATTTAATTGGGAAAAATGGAGTGGATGTGATTTTAGGCACAGGGATAGGGATGTGACAGTCTAGTCTGAGATTTTAGGTATGTTTGAGTAGGTTTTGGTGTTGTAAATGCATCCATCACAGCCACGATGAGCTCTTCTGGAGAAATCCACTGTTAAATGGCCGCAAATCAGGGTGTCTATCGATGTTCCTTCCTAAGTGAGGTCAAAGGAATCGAGATCGATACTTAGAGTTGACATGACACCCCACCTAAAGTCCGCAAGATGGTGATGTTTGTTGTTGGCGATGAGTTACTTATCCGATGGATGCACCAGAAGTCATGACTCGCTGCCGAAATGCAAATGCGAATGCTAAAATGATGCTAATGCGAAAGCAAGACTGAAATGCCTGCAAATGCGAAAACAATGCTGAGACGCCAAATGCTAATGTAGGTGCAATGTTGGGGTGTGGGTATTGCATGCTACTGCATGCGAATAGTGCGTGCCAATGTGAACGGCACATATTGAATGCAGTGCTGAGTTCTACTAGGGATATGCGCAGCTCTACGTGATACTAATACGAATGTTGACACAATGCTTATGCAATGCAACAAGATATAATACCTATGTAATAACATGCGATGATATGTAGTGAAATACAATGAGATGCAAAACTCATGAAGGGGCATAATGCGACAAGATGTGATGACATGCTAATGCAATGTAATGTAATATGATGCAGCGCCGAGAAGGGGTATGATAAGTTGACGGATTTATCACCGAATAGTCAAGATTATCAGCCCACTGC
>JAMKQA010047230.1:0-18066 GCA_024699735.1 Posidonia australis | reverse complement strand
CTCCAATGTGGGCATGTTTAGCTTTAATTATGGATCCTAGACATAGATTAGTTAATTGTATGATACTTATAGATGATATTTTTAGTAACATGAATAAAAATGAGTATATAGATTCATTTAATGATAAAATAAAGACAACTTTATATAATTTATTTGAAGAATATGTTAGAAATTATAGTGAAACATCTAGTGGTTAAGCATCTACTTTTTTAGGATCACAAATAAGTAGTAGTAGTGGTAGTTCTTTATGGAGTAGATTAAATAAAAAGAAGGGAAAATATATAAAATCAAATACAAATAATGAATTAGATAATTATTTAGAATCCCCAATTGCTTTTAGTGATTTAGAAATAGATAACTTAAATATATTAAAGTGGTGGTCTACAACAGCTATTAGGTTTCCTATAGTATCAAAAATGGCAAAAGATTTACTAACGATTCCGACGTCAACTGTGGCATCGGAATATGCATTTTTTACAGGAAAAAAGAGTCTTAAATGATAAAAAATGTAGATTATCAGAGAAGTCTGTAGAAGCCTCTGTCAGCTTAAAAGATTGGTACGATGTGTTTGACCGTCTTCAAGAATTGAGTTTGAAGTCTGAATCGAAAGAAGACGATGATGCGACATCAACTTCAACAGACAGAATAGACTCCCCAAATGAATAATTCTTGATGTAAAATTTTAAAATAAAAAATGTAAAAAAAATGATGTAAATATCTTTTGTATTTTTTTATGTAAAAAAATGATGTATTTCAAATATTTTTTATTAATAAAAAAAATAATTTTTAAAATTCATTTTTGGGCCTAATGGACCGGCACGACCCGACCCGACCCTTCGGCCTGACGTCCCAACCCACAGACGGGCCATGGGCCGTGCTGGGCCCATGGGTTGCAAGAGGAGGCCTGGCTCGGCCTAGTCCAGGCCCAGGCGACTGGTAGTTTCCATCTCTAGATGTATTTTGGTTGATCAGTTTTTAGTTTGGTCGAGATGTGTTAGAAGAAAGCTTCTGACAAAAATCATAGAAGTCAATTTCTACAATAAATGGTAAAATTATATTTAACAAAATAAAGATTCATTCTAAATTTTAATTTTAATATTTGTCTTAAAATAAGAAAATATCCATGAATATGGATGTTATATTTAAGTAATAAAACATTTTATGAGAAGATAAATGAGGTTAAAAAAAGTCCGTTTGTTTCTTGCGAATAGAAATTGACATTCTCCTGTTTCTGAATGCGTGAAAGATTTACTATTCCAGAAGTTACTTAATTTTGATATTATTTGGAATAATTTTTGGATCATTTCAATTTTCAATGAGAAATTACTCGTCTGAAAAAACCAACTGTCCTAATGTAATTAGTCAGAGATAAATAGTCACGTTGTCCCGTTTCGAATCCAAATCTCACTGATCACAGGGAGAAAATGGGAAACTATCGTTTACAAATGTCACCATTCTCGAAGTCACAGGGTCTTCATTTCCTTCGTGCTCCATCTCCTCGCTCCATATTGCTTCCTCCATTTAAGCCACCAACATTGACCATTTCCAGAACCGTCTGCAGCTACCCATTTCAGATCTCTCTCTTCTCTAAACTCTGTTGGGTTCATTCCATTCTCCTCCTAATCCTCCTCCCCTGCTCTCATCATTTTCTCATAGTCTCTTCTTTGATCCACCAATCCCAGCCCAATATCAACCCATCTATAAATAGTGAGTTTTTTGACATACCCACTTCACTAGTAGTGTTCAACCGGTGTACACATTCTCTTTTCTATTTTAAGTGCTTTCCATATACTTCATATCTTTGCTCCTGTTTCCTTTTCTATATCATGTAATGATGCTTTTATTATGTAAACATTGTTCTTTTTAATTTGGTGAATCCATTAAGCTAATATGTTCTGTAGGTATTGTTTGGAGCAGCCATGGACTCTACCTTTATGAGGGCCAACACATATGTGAAGCCTACCAGCAAGAGAGGTTTTGGTAATGGTGAGACCGGCATCTGGGGTGATGGGGTGATGGGTAGTTCTGAAAGTAAGGTTTTGGGTACTCGACTAGGTAAGAGTTTTGGAAGCAAGAATTGGGTCAAAAAGAGCACCACAAAGAGAGGAGTCACTACAAATATTCTCACATCACCTTTCCGGGAAGATACTCTTGTAAGCTGTTTACTACCTTTCCTTCGTATGATTCTTCTCTTTTCTGGTATAAAGATTTTATCTTACTGACAGATTTGTGTCTTTGTTTTGTTGGTTTTGGCTGATATGGTGGATCAGACCTTTCAGTCACCATTGTTTGAGAGACCACAAGCAAATCCTAAGAATGTGGCGGCGATCATATTGGGTGGAGGTGCTGGGACTCGCCTCTTCCCTCTCACTAGCACAAGAGCAAAGCCTGCTGTAAGGAAAACCATGACTAATTTTAATATTTTCTCTTTTATGTTCATTATTTACTGATCTCACAATGTTGATATGTTTCACTCTCGATACTAATTTCTCGTTAGGTAGTTGTTTTGGTCTGTGATCTATGTTTTTAGCTAACTAATAAAAAAACAGAAAGGAATCAACTTTTTAACTATTTGTTCTCATCCACCAGTTTGTCCTTCAGATTCTGGTATTTCGTTTTATCTCAGTATCAAGTGTTAAAGGGTTCTGTACTCAGCAGAATCATATTGACAACTGAAATGGTGATGCCCTAATGAAAAATTGTTTTCTTTTATAGGTTCCTATTGGAGGATGCTATAGGCTTATTGACATACCAATGAGCAACTGCATCAATAGCGGGATAAACAAGATTTATGTCTTGACCCAGTTTAATTCAGCATCTCTTAATCGCCATATTTCTCGAACTTATAACTTTGGAAATGGTGTCAATTTTGGCGAAGGATTTGTTGAGGTATGGCTGTTGAATTGTATGAAACTGCATTTATGTATGAATACATGTGCAGGGAGGTCCTTTATCAGCTCCTATCTTTAGTTAGTGGAAACCACAATTTTGTAACTTTATTAGCAAAGTTTCATTTTATGGACCGCAACATAGATGATAAATATTGAATTCATCTCCAATTGTTGTTGTTTTTCCTTTGAAGTTCTAAAAAGTTAAACACTGAATCGAGCAGGTTTTAGCAGCTACTCAAACTCCTGGTGAAACTGGAAAGAAATGGTTCCAGGGAACAGCAGATGCTGTCAGACAATTCATCTGGCTATTCGAGGTGAACCATTGCAAAGGAACTGGATTTTCTTGTCATAATTTCTCCATCATTTAATTTTCTAAATTCTCTTTTTTATCTGCATAATTATTTTCCGATGTAGGACACTAGGAACAAGAGCCTCGATCATGTATTAATTTTGTCAGGAGATCACCTATACAGAATGGACTACATGGACTTTTTGCAGGCATGTTAATTGTTCTAATTCCCCTGGTTAATTAAACAGATGCCAATCACTACTTTATTTGTTCAGCAACTACATGTGCTAATAATTAGTGCTTCTGCAGAAGCATATTGATGCAGATGCTGACATAACCGTTTCCTGTGTACCAATGGATGATAGGTACGTTTGCAGCACCAACCCGTTGAAACACGGCCTCTTCTTACTCTAGCATACATGTAATGCAATTAGACATTGCGACTTACACTCTTGTGATTTTATTCTACATTCGCTTGATATGCAATAATTCTTAAACCCACATACATGATCTTCAGGATAGCTCTTTGAGCATGTGTGATTTGAGGAATTCTAATTTCTTATATCATCTTTCAGATCTACACAATAAATGGTTCATTTCTTTTGTAATACTCGGCTAAAGTGGAATTATTTAAAAACCTTCCATATTTTATTAGGGTATCATGTCTTGAAATTTGCCCATGATGTGCATATTTCCTTGTTCAAAATGATTCACTGATTTCCCTTATGCCTTGGAACTTGACTCTTTGACTATTTCCTGATAGTCGTGCATCTGATTATGGATTGATGAAGATAGACAAGACAGGTCGCATTGTCCAGTTCTCTGAGAAACCAAAGGGTGCCCACTTGGATGCTATGGTAGGCATCAGCTTGTTGAGATGTTATTTCTGTTATCATATATGAGCATCAAATTTAATAAATCCTGATATTCACGTTTTTGAACTATAAGCACCACATTACAAAGATGCTTTACTTACTAAATTACTGTTTTCTACGCCACAGAGAGTGGACACAAGTGTACTTGGATTATCTCATCAAGAAGTTTCAGAATCCCCATATATTGCATCAATGGGAGTTTATCTATTTAAAACAGATGTCCTACTAAAGCTTTTGAGGCAAGTATACATATCCAAAAAGAGTTGTGCTGATTTGAAAGATAGGAATCTGATACATACAAATTACTATATTTTCTTTTCAAGATTTCACAATATCATTGATTTTTCAGGTGGAGGTTCCCAACATCCAATGACTTTGGATCAGAGATCATACCTGCGGCAGTGAAGGAACACAATGTTCAGGTGTGGAAGAACTTCGGAATTTTATGCTTCTTTAATTTTTCAGGTTTTGGTCATGTGTTATAATTTCTAATTTTAGAAAATTCAGGACTTAAACCAACAAGATATGTTTCAGTGGTTATGCTAGTGGATGGAAAGAGAAACACACTCACATTTGTAAATTTAAAACAGTACTTGTTGGGTCTAACATGTTATTGGCTTTCATTTCTTTCAGGCTTATTTATTTAATGATTACTGGGAGGACATTGGGACAATCAAATCCTTCTTTGATGCAAATCTGGCCCTCACAGATCAGGTCACTTGCTCAGTAATTATGTCTGCATTATTGACGTATTGGATAAGGCTTCTCTCTCTTGTGTGGTTGTCCTTTCATATGCCAGATAATTTGCACATGAAGTCACAAGCATGTGGTTCGTACATTAACTGAAGTCATATTCTTTGCATAGAAAACTGATTGTGTGTAGTTAGTCTTAATGCAGCCTCCAAAATTTCAGTTCTATGATCCAATGACACCTTTTTACACCTCCCCGAGATATCTGCCACCAACAAAAGCAGACAAATGCAGGGTAATGCTGTTAAATACTCAATTACTTTGTTGTTTACCCTCGAACTCTGTCATGTGTATGCACTTATAACATTCTTCTAAATTGTCCAGATCCTGGATTCAATCATTTCACATGGTTGTTTCTTGCGAGAGTGCAGTGTTATACATTCCATTGTGGGAGATCGCTCCCGTTTAGAGTATGGCGTTGATATGAAGGTGGGTTTATGATTGATGGAAAAATTGTCTCTTTTGAAGTTTTATTCCTGTTTTTTCCTTAACCTATACTAGTAAAATCTATTCTCAAAAATACATTGAAGGAGAAGATGATCGTGCTAATGTTTGTCTTTGATCCCAGGTCAATTGCATTTGTTTTTATCATTGAGAAACAATAAGAATCAGAAATTACTATAATCGGTTTGTGAATATCACTGTGATTTCTGCTTTTGATGACACTTGGTTTTGAGCTGTGTGTAGGATACTATGATGATGGGGGCGGACTACTATCAAACAGAGGCTGAAATAGTATCTCTATTGGCAGAAGGGAAGGTCCCCATAGGTGTAGGACAAAACACCATAATCAGAAATTGCATCATTGACAAGAATGCCAAGATAGGGAAAGATGTGGTTATTGCAAACAAAGATGTAAGTTTCACTAGCATACAGTCAAACTACTAGTTTTGGTTGAGGTTATCACTGAGTCATGTTACTCTTTTAATGCTAGACGGTTCAAGAGGCTGATAGGCCATCAGAAGGATTCTACATACGTTCTGGAATCATTGTAATCCAGAAAAACGCGACAATCAAAGATGGTACTGTTATATAAATGGTCATCAGGCAGACTGGTTGAGTTTCTTCTTGTTTCAAAAGATCTTGGATAGTGACCCGACATGGAGAGTAGAAGAAGCCCAACATAGGAAAGATTGCCTACTGTGAAAATTGAGATGTACGACTTGTTAAAAGGTGCAATTTCAGCTATATTATCAACTCTTGTGATCTTTGAGCATCTACAAGATCAGGTCCGTGGCAGCACGAAAACAAAGTCTGAGAATCTAGCAGCAATATGAAATATAGCAGCGTATGATGGTTATTTTTATGTCTTTCGATAAAAAAAAATAAAGGATGGAAGCTGTCTCCTGTATCTCATTTGTGCACATAACTTGTTACTTGTCCCATCCATTCCATCTTATTGTAGTGGCAGCTTATGTACCGGTTAATGCAAATCAATAATAAGCCTCCTTTGTAAATAATAAAAAGTGCACGTCATAATGCTTGTTTGGCATGGTTCCATTTGCGTTGACTAGCTTGTTTCGTTCTTGATCCATGAATCCATTTACCTACTCTGAAAGTGAAAGGAGAAAAACCTCTGTCACTTTTCAGGTTTGTAAGTTAGTTGGTCCCTTCCCCAAGCCATATATTGATTCATGCAGCAAAACTCAGTGCTGCTGTAAAGCTCGACTGTTTGTGTTTGCCACTGTTTGGTGTGATTAGACCATTGATTCGATTACTGGGTACAGAACTTATCCAGTGTTAGCTTTGCGTAGGAACTTTCACTTGCATTTAGGCGAACAAGGTCATACCTTATGCCACTTGGTTAGTTTCTGAACATAAATGTAGTCTTTCATACTTATTCAACAAAAAACATTATCCACAACCATTTAATATCCTCGGTTCTTTTTCATCTGTCTTGCAAAAAATCTGATGCATATTCCAGAGGTAGCAAAGTCATCCTATCGACAGTCAGGACAATGCTGCTACAAGTATTACTGCCACTGAATGACATGTTTTAGAATAATCGTTTCTCTCCTCCTAGTGGTATAGAGTGGTTTGACAAAATTGCAGTCAAGGCTCTTTCAGAATCAAGCTGTGTGGCAGTAGAAAAAAATGTAGAAGATATTGAAATGTTGTATGTTACAAGACTATTGGTTGCTGATAAAAAGAAAAGGTTGTGCATCTCATAGAAACGTATGGGTGAGTATCAGATGCTGGTTCAAAAGGTCCAGGAATGCTACATAGGAAGTTCTTCGATTTTAATGGGCTGTCATTCTGCAGACGGATAGCTAACAGAAAAATGATTCGGAGTTCAAGAAGCAACTTCATGTAGGTTTTGCTAGATGACAGCAACCAATTCAGCAGTAGAAAGTGAACACTGTTTCACCGTTGCTAGATGATTATTTCATGGAAGACAATACATCTACGTTTTGATGAAGATAAATAGGTTAAAGTGGCGTTGTTAGAATTGTGAAAGGTACGAACTCCAAATTGAAAAACAATGTTCAAGGATAGCAATATCCCCGTGAAATTTTTGTTACTCCACAAACTGCTCAAGCCTTATGCTCCCTAAAGACTAAAACTTGCAAATCACGAAACAATTTCAGAGATAAGAAATAGTGCACAAGCTGCCCAAGTAGAAGGAATGATTAAACTAGGAATCCATAGAGATGTTTTCTTCCCCCATAATTTCAGGAAACTTATGGCCGCTGATTTCATCTCAACAACTAGTAAGAAAACCCAAGCTCATCTTCCTACCTTGGACATTGGATCTTCAAAACCCCTGCAAGTCCAACTGACAACAAACCATGAACCATACACACTCAACCAAGGTCTGGAACATATGGTATAATCAAAAAGTGGTCATACTTATCTGTTAGACGAAGCTGAGCCAATCTCAGTACTCTGCGATTCTCACCACGGTTATGAAATTCCAAGACTGGAGTTGATTCTTCAAGTTGCCCCAGGAACAGACAGGATGCCACAATGAAGATATTTATATTACAATCGCAAATGTCAGTAATTTACAAATTTAAGTCAAATCTGAAGTCTGAACAACGATATAAGAACATATTCTGATATTTCGGTCCAAAAAAAGCCAAAAGAAAATTATAAGAATAAAATCGCAGGCTCCACGGGCTTGACTTTGAGCAATGTATCTCAAGATTGGTTGTACATCTGGTATTGTTAGTTTGATAAGAAAATTACTTTCCGCAAAAGAATAGTTTGCGTACATGAACAACAGTTTTAAGTATACATTTTGAATTCATTGCCATATTAATCGCAATTATGTAAAATGGATCGGAAGGATCTGATTTTGTATAGGATGTAAACATGGATATTCCAGTTGGGCTTTAAAGCACCGAGGAAAGCTCTATGTCATAATAGCCAGCTTAGAGAATTGCTGATAGCGACAGCATCGATAAAAGAAAGCAGCCTGCCCACAGTTGCACAGTTACACCACAGTTCTCTGCAGAGCAATACTGATGTACACCGACAATAATTCCGGCATATGCTCCCAGAAAGCACCCAGTATTTTCTTCCATTGGAGCTTCAAGTCTGCTACCTGCAGCAAATCCAGAAGAGGTAAAAGTGGCCTGAATCCCTAGGTCATCCAGACAATAGAAGGACCCTTTCTCTTGAACTCGCATGGTCTGAAATTGCACACCGCCTTCCCCATCATAGCCATTGCTGTGATGCTTGGGAAATGCTTTCCTTCAAAACCTCCCTGGGAAGCTGTTCTGTTTCCCTCATGAAGTCCACGCCCTTCTGTTCTTTGATAAGCCTCTGAACATACCCTGGGTTGGGCTGCCTTTTGACTATCACGACACCATCTCCTTATCCAGGAATCTGAGTTCTTCAGTATTTCTACAGGTAAATCTTCATTTCCTGACAACAAAATTGATTTACCACTATGACGCTGTTCAAGATATTTGTGCAATGTGATGTTGGAATTTGTTTTGCTGTAATTTAGTACTCTTGTGAACAACTTATATACTTTTCGATTGGCTGAAGGATCATAAACTTTGTAGCTCTTTGTACCAACTGCAAATGAATCCATGGAGTGCAACCTAAGACGTTTCACCCATCCATTGTTTGGTTCAGGGCTCGTATTACTTTCATGTGGATGCTTAATGTCTAAATTCTTAGGATTTTCATCATAAGACAGGTGGTATTCCTCATCCAAACTGCTTGTTCTGGACCTGCCCAACATTGTTTTGTTTAGAAAAATGGGTTGCTCCGTATTCATTACAGCCAGCTCGGTTTCTGGATTTGTGCATATGGGTTGTTCCATGGAAAAAGATGCAATTGCCATGAAGCTTTCTTTCTCCTGTTGCAACATGACATGGTGTTAAATTATCTGGTTACGACGAAAGTTGGATAATTGTGAATTTCATGACCTATTTCTTCCTATAAGAAATAATCCTACAAAGCCAACAGTTACAAAATCATGAATTACAAGTTATGATTTGACTCTCACTCGCTCCTTCAAAATAGATGGAATGTGACATATGACACTTGTGTTACGCTAGATGATCAACTAATCACAGTTTTTTAACAGAATCAAAGCAACTAGGTGATATGCCTTGGCCACCAGGCCAAAGAAAATCCAAATGAGAAAAGTTATATTGGATTAGCCATCACATAATCTCATGAACAGTAGGAAAAGGATAAAAATTATGCCAGGAAATAAAATACAGCAACCTGAGCAGTAGACCTATTGGCACTTCGGCAGTGGCATACAGTTTCTGTAACTCAAAGTAGCATATTGTGTCATTTGTTTACAGCATAGGTATTTGAAATGAAAAAAAAAATCCCAAGAGAAAAATTAAAAACAAGTTCAACTTACCAGGTTGTTTGTTAAGAACATGATACTATCATTTTTCCAAAGAAATCGATATGATTGACTTAAGAAATAAAGAGCTTCCAAAGTACAGCACTAGGATTTAGCATTGTTTGTACAATTTATAATGCAACAAGTAAACAGGTAAAGAATTATCTACCTTATTACTCTTGGATGACTTTCTACCTGCAACAATACCAAAAAGTAGAAACCTTTTTAGTAGGATTGTAATATTTACCTTTCATAAAAGACAGACGTAGAATATCACCTGATTAGATTATGATATAATTCAACATGTACCTGCAGATGAGCCTATCTGCTGAACAATATCTGACTTCACTGAGGTAGTCATTGTTCCATAAAACAGAAAAAATGATTGTTTAAACGGAGTTTAAAACATTTTTTACATAACACCGTTTTTTGCATAAAAACGGCCATTTTTAATATAATCTTAATGACTTCTAGTCATTGACATAGTTTGATTATTTAAGTACTAATTTGTTTACTTATGTTTGTCACTTATTTAGTTATTTAATTTATGTTTTTGGATTATCATGGTTAGATGATAAGCACATTCGTGGTTGAATGATAATTACAAGTATTCAAGTTATATTTTTTTAATTAAATTACGTGTGTTTGAATAATAGTTCCACATATTGAGGTAATTTGTTGAATATTGTTGGTTATATGCATGTTACATTAATTTTTATTTTTATTTCTACCATTTTTTCATTAAACTCCCATTTTTTGAAGAAACATTTAGAGACTCAATCCATGTAGAGACCGTTTCCCCTTTTTTTAAAACATTGAAAGCAGTTTTAAAAGAATGTGCATTGTGTAGATCAAGTGGACTAGTGCTTAATCTTTGTCCATGCCCTTTAATATCATTATGAATGAAGTTTTGGGGAGGTTGTCCATTTGTTTCTGAATTGCCATTGCAAGTAAATATTGGAGGAAAACTAAGCATTTTGAAGAGCCCATCTTTTTGGCATCAGGGGATAGGACAGACTGTGTAACCGATCAGTCTCTCTTCATAGAGTTCATTTCAGGATTTTCTGTACTGACTGATAAATATTGTGACGATCTTGAGGACTTTGACAAACCTGTTACTGTCCCATCTATACAATCCACGGATGTGGCACGAGATAAGGAGCCATTCTGCAGAAATGGGTCATGAACATAATTACCCAATTTGAGGAGCAGCTGGTCATTTTGTGCTCCATTGTTGTTCCCAAGATTGTCACAATGTCGAACAAAATTTGAGTGATCCGATTGGGAAGGAACCCCAGATTCTATAATCTTCTTCTTATTGATCGAAACAGGTTCTGAGCTCTCACTAGTCTCACATCTTTGCAAGAATTGATCGGGCATGTTGAGTCAGTAACAGCAGGCTTTTAGCCGCAAGCTACTTTTTGGCTTTCAGTAGTTGCTTATATCCTTCGAAATCAACATCGCGGTTAGCAATGAGATGTGGATCTACTACTCCTGAAAGACCAGCAGTATTCAAAGACAGACATAGCTCGAACAAAATCAAACGACACATCTTTCAGACACGTGAAGTAAATTTCGACAATACTCATGAAACAAACGGCACAAAACTGCAAAAGGAGCCCCCAAAATTGATCCTCCCCCACTACACCTTCCTTTGAAAAAGAAAAGTCGAAGTGGGATTACGGATTACCCCAAAACAGGAGAAGGATTGGATTGAACACGGAAGACTCAAAAAAGTAACAAATTGATACACCTGCACACACAAAACAAAAAAGCCAAGCAACCCAAATGAAAAGGTGACAAATTGATGACAAGAGAAGAGAAACGAAGCAACCTAAATCAAAAGGTAACAAATTGATCGAGATAGAAGAGATAAGGCAGCATATTTGAACATCTACTGCCATATTTGTCCAACTAAAAAGATTTAAACCATAACACCAAAAACTCGTAGAGGATGAATCTTAGGACAGGTGTAACACGATGCATCTGCTCAAACAAAACAATTACCTTTTACGGCCTTATTCCCAGTCCCTATCAGGAATTTCTTCGTCCCATCCGAAAAAACCCGGAACTTTCTGATCTTCTCACCACCTATTCCAGTTTATTTTCAAGTTCTCATTCTGATCTGAACTTCTGAACGAACAAGAACGGAGGAGGAAGGGAAGAAGGGAGGTAGGGAAGAAGGGAGGTAGAGAGAGAGAAATATCTTGTTCCTTCCTGCGCCGCCTTTTTTTGACTTTACCCGTTCTCTCTCTCGCTCTCTCTCTCTCTCTCTCTCTCTCTCTCTCTTGGTGTGCTTTTTTGAGCCCTTGCATCCATTCATGTTACATTCCTTATGCGAGTTAATTGATTTTGATCCTGATTCCGTATACATTTATGTTAGGGTAGTATTTTCCGTATTGGCAACTACAAGGAAGTTTCACTATCGAATGTATCCAATGGTTGTAAACAACGACGCAACGGAGTATACAGGAGAGGAGCAATAGAGACAGTAGGCAGAGATGACAACGCAAGTGGAGAGAGCGATGCAGTGCGGTACGTGAAAGAGAAGCAGGAAGAAGAAAATGAGACGACAAAAGAAGAGGAAGACAATGGCAACAGCATGATGAGAGACAAAAAGGATATGATCGGAGGAGGATAACTTTCGATTTTTTCGTACGAAACTTCGACTTCTTCGTCACTTTGGAGGTGAATTGTGAACACAATCCAAATGCTTTTTTGAGGTGTTCGATGGTCTCGTAACGATGTCTGCGTGTGCTGCTGGAGTTCTCTCTAATACATCAGATGCCTTCTGAGATTTTGCACATCCCCCTTGGTTGCATTTGTTTTGAAAAGTCCACAAGCTCCCAAGCTCAGGAAACCGCTACTGTAGCGGCTTTTCGACCATAGTGCTACAATTGCTAGCTCCTCCTATCGATGAGCTGCATTTGCCAAAACGTAGCTCCTATGGCTCCTCGACGCAAGTTATGCTGATGTTGCCCTTTGATTTGATTGTGGCTTCAATCGATTGTAGAGGTACCATTGATGATGTTTTATTCTTCTCCTTTGATGGCCTCCAGCTCCAATACAATACCCTTTCGTCTTCCTCTTCCTACTACGTCCTCTCTTGCTGTGTCAATGATGATTCGTGTGAAGGATTGCTGTGTCAAATAAATTTCCAAGTTATCTTCTGAATGTAGAGTATAAGTGAAGTTCAGGTTTCAGATACAACATTTTGTTAATGTTGGCTCTTTTCTGAGTACCGTTGACAACGTTAAAACACATATGTGCACCACGAAACCAACTAATAAATCATGTAAATTAGGTAGGAAACTGTTTCCTTCTTATTTATTTTTTTGTTGATGATGCCTTCATTTTTTTGTACAGCCTCTTCTTTCACTGTTACTAGATTATTGAATTTTATCACGAGATATGAGTAAACTTCTGGTCAACGCATGGGTCAGAATAAATGCACATGTTATTAGCGTAATGATCTTGCAACCCATGATTAGGTGATGTAGATTATTGAATTTTCCAAGAGACCTAGCCTTCAAGGTATTTGGGTGCCCCTATTACTCTAGGTAGAATGTATTTGTGCTATTTTTCTAATTTAGTGAAGAATAGTGGTCATATTTCTCTCCATGAGTGGGCACCTTATTTTTTGTCAAGCATGTCCTGTCTTCTATTCTTGTTCATGTTTTGGAAGTTACCAGGGTTCCAATTTGCGTGGTGAAGTAGATTGAAAAGTTACTTTGTGAGTTTTTGTTGGGTTACCATAATGACAAAAGGAAGTTTCATTGGGATAACTAGAGTAATTGTACTTCTTCTCTCTGTGAGATGGGTCTTGGTATACTCAAATTGGAAGATGTTCACCTTCTTTTCAACATGAGAGTTACTGAAAATTGTTACTCTAAAATCTTATAGAGCAAGTTTTGTTCTACCAAGTTTAAAGTTGCTTCTAAAGGTTGGTGCAAGCTTTATTCCTTTTCTTCGGTGCATTGGAAGAAACTCATGGAGGTTACGCTGTGGGTTATTTCTAACTCACTTTGGCTTATTGATAACGGTAATAGATCTTTTTGGATGGATAAATGGTGGTCTGATAGAATTCTCTTTGATAAGTTTGATGTTTGGCATTGGACTGATCCTGATTTACCTATCTATGATGCTTTCCATCATTTTGATCTTTTTGTTGATAGCGTTGGAGAGGACTCTTTTCTTTCTAGAAAGATGTAGGATGATCTTCGAGATTTAAGAGTTGATCCTTCAAGTGTTGAAGATCGTCTAGTATGGCTCCCTTCAGCGAGTGAGAATTTTTCTATACAAAGCACTTCATCCAAGCGTCATATTACTTGTAAGAAGTCCTTACATTTGAGATGGATCTGGTCTTCTTGTTATCCATCTAAGGTTTCTCTTCTGTTGTAGCGTATGGGGTGGAATGGAGTGATTGTGGATAGTAATGTCAAACGACAGAGTATTCCTTTCGTTTCCAAGCACGATTGTTGTGAGCATCCTCAACCTAAATCTTTGCATCATTTATTTTATGAGGGGGAGATGGGTAAAGATCTATAGCAGTATTTTGGTAAATTTTTTCAGATGTCTGTGCTTGATGATATGTTTGCTATTATTCGTACCTGGTTTGGTGTTGCTAATATTTCTTACAGGAGGATGTTGATTGGTCTGATTCCGGGTTTCATTTATTAACATATTTGGAGGGAGAGGTGTTCACTTAGATTCTCTGTCAAATCTCATTCTTGGACACAGATGTCATCTTTGATTATTGTTGACTATAATTGTATGTTGTAGGCAAAGATTTTCTTTTCTTTAGGAGGAGATATGGCATCTTTGCTTAGATGCAGGTTTCAAGTCCCTAGCACTGTGAATACGTGGTACATGATTATCAAATGGCTCCCTCCTAGATAAATTAGATCTAGATACAATTTTATCATGAAGTAACAATCAAGTAAAAATTTTAACTTTAAAAGGAACATTACATTTTCATATGGACGTTGTATATATAGATCTTAGTCTTCCATCATTTAGAATATTGTAATAACTCTAGACTGTGAAATTTTCACTTACTGTAAGGGTCTAGGAAATAAAGCCCTCTTCATCTGAAAAGGAAATAAAGTTCAACAAATCATACAATTGCTGAAAACAAATATTTAAGTTGTGTGAAAACAAACATCCTATTATTAAAAACTTCCTGTCCTTTATTTAAAAATATCAATAGCATTTTATCAAAAGAGACTTTTTTATTCTTAGCCAAAGAATATAAATCAAAGAACACAAATTTTAGATAAGTATTTTGCAGTTCGTTTGTTTTCCCAAAAAAGAAATTTCTTACAATTATTAACTAAAAATCTAGTGAAAGTGTTGATCACAAGGTAATGAGACTTTAGTTCATGACAGAGAGGTGAAGAATTACTAGAAGATGTATTCAATAAAGTCGCAAAATTGTTAAGAAACAAAAAGCTACTCTTTATAAGAGTAAGCCATTTTAGTCCTTTGTTATCATCCGAAAGTTGTCAGAGTAACTTACATTTAAGAGCTGCATTAAAATTTCTTCTCCTTCTAATTTTATTAATTTCCTTCTCCACATTGGTAGGTAAATGAATGATAGATAAATAATAGATTGGAATTGCTGATAGTGTAGAATTAAAAAGAGTAAGTCTTCCCCCAAGGGATAAGTATTTAGACTTTTAGGATTCTAGTTTGCCAGTAATTTTATCTATGACTTGAGCCTATTATTAAAGAAGGTTTTTTTTTAAATGCAAGGGAAGACCTAAATAAGAAATTGGGAGGAAAGTCTTAGAACACCCAAGCATAGCACTATATCTATTAGCTAAGAAATCAGAAATTCCAATTCCAATTAAGGAGGATTTACTAAAGTAGATTTTCAGTTCAGAACAAGCTTGGAAGCAACAAAGAATTCTTTTAAAGTTAATTATACAACTATCAAATGAGATAAGAAAGAGTAGAGTATCATCAATATATTGTATATTTAATATCTTAAAGTTAGAATGGGAGAATTTGATTCCTTCTATTAATTTATTGTCTTTCTCCAGACAAAGCATTCTATTTAATACATGGGGAACAATTATAAAAAATAAAGGAAATAAAGGATCATCCTGTCTAAGTCCATTGATAACTCCAAAGAAACCTTTAAGTGACTCATTGATCAGAATAGAAAATTTTGCTACAAAAATACACATTTTAGTCTAGATTAACCATTTGTCCCCAAAACTAAAACATTAAAATATATTTATCAAAAAATCCCAATTAACATTATCAAAAACCTTTTCATCCAATGCACGATGTTCTTTCACATAACGTGTTCTATCTCTCATCGATGATCCCTCTTCCTCTCTCTCTCTCTCTCTCTCCCCACCCCCTTAGGTCTACTGGTGTGGTTTTTTGGGCCCTTAAATCCAATCTTGTGACATTCTTGATTTTGATTCTGTATACATCTATGTTAATCATTTTAGAAATGATCTTGTTAGTTTACTATAGAAAATTTCATACAAACCAAACAAAAAATATGGAATTACTTGAGAAAATTTCGAAAATTCAAGTATACCATTGGATTTTTTTTTGTATACAGATATTTTTGTCCATGGTATACCTAATTTGACTCTCTTGTTTTTCTAAATAATATTGTAAACTTATAGATGTCATAAGAAACCACAATTTCTATGAGATGAAGAAGCAAGCTCCTTGTGGTCGTAGACATTAATTTAGAAAATGCCATGATTGAGTATGATTCTTTGTAAACACGTGCTTATTGGGTACTTAGTGGGTTGTTATTGGTGGATTTGGGTATGATCTTTTAGACCCGAACATTGTATTGGCATTCTTGTTTTTCCTAGAAAATTCCTTAATCCTTCTTTAGATCTAGAATAAGAAAAGTAGAAATAAGTGGAAAGTAGTATTGGTATTCTGATAGTGTTATTATTCAATTTGAAAATGATTTTCTTTTAAAGGTGAATAAGTATGTATAGAGAGATATTCTGGTTTGGATAAAAAGTATAATAAATATCAAAATAAGTGTTGGAATAAGTGAAAAATATGTAGATTAATGATAATCAACTTGATTATTAAGATATATATATATATAATTTAAAGTATGTATATATCATATTATATATGTATTAATTTTTAAACAAAAATTAAACATACCGTATACATACTTGTATCAAAATAACTTAGTGAAATAACTTTATTCTACTCTTCCTATGGAATAGCTATTCTGGAATAAGTAAATTAGAATAAGAATTATTATTCTGTTTTTTATTCTACTTTTTGACTTGTCAAATGGAATTGTAATTCTAATTCTGACTTTATTCCTGACTTTAACTAGGTTCCAAATAGGAGCTTAAATGTCTGAATTTCATTATTGTCTTTGCTTGACGTAGTGACTAGAAAATAACCAGCATTCTTCATTTAAATAAACATTTTAAATTATTTGTTGGTTTCTCTATTAACATCTTAATGTAACTAGTTGATCTTAGAAGTTGGCAAGTGAAACCTAACTCTCCATTATTCTCTAGCTAATTTCTCTTTTATATCTTGTCACCTATTCACATTTCCCTTGCTTATTTACGTTTGTGCTCAATCAAAAAAATAAAGTAAATTAATTCACATGCGTAAATTTAAAAAACCTTAAAACCATTCGATTCATTATGGTTTACTAAAATCCTCTTCCAAAGGAGTTCCAAGAGGTGAATACGGATGCTAATCAACTCAAATAGCTGAGTTGATGAGAAAAAGTGAGTTTTACATCTTATTTTTAGATTTGGAGTTATCTTAGGACACTTCTCTAGCCAATACACTATCTTTAAAAAAAAAAGGGTGAACATGGATGCTAAGAGCTTGCAACATTTGGGTAACTCATCGGTTCTTTTTTGGAATCCTTTAAATCCTCCACGGTCGTGATCTTCTACTCGCTTAGATGTTGAATCTTAATTTCCTTATCGTCAAAGGTGACTCTTTGAAAGTGAACTGTGAACACAATCCAAATGCCTTTTGGAGGTGTTCGGAGGTCTTACGACGATGTCTGCAAGTGGTGCAATTCTTTTCTTCCACTTCATCTCCACAAGTATTTCAAGAGGCTAATGGTGCAATACAAATATTAGCTACTGGAACTCTCTCTAATACATGAGATGCCTTCTGTGATTTTGCTCTATAAGACATCCCTGTATTAGATCTGGGGTCTAATAAGATCCCTTTTGTGTATTCCGAGCTTCTTGGTCGATATCAAAAAAAATCACTATTTAATAAAGTAAATTCGAAGTGATCACTACAAACAACAAAACAGTACTGGGTAGTGGCTACGAGCCTGTAACATCTGGGCCCGGTTATCCATTTGTATTTAATAAACCATGTATTATTTGTGATTTTGTGCTTAATGGTTTATTAATGGATAATCTGTTGTTTCTTGGTTGTGTGTGGTTGTGGGTGGTTTTCTGT
>JAMKQA010047229.1:0-17405 GCA_024699735.1 Posidonia australis | reverse complement strand
AAAGCTCAATATATGCCAACAAATGCCATAAAATGCCAACAAATTCCAGATCAATATGCAAAGGAAGGGGTAAGAAAATGTTTTAGCTGAGGTTTATATCTTCTAGTAGTTTACCTGACGAGAGAAGACCAACATCGGCAAGAGGCCGATCCCATCTGCAAGTAGGCAAGGGACCGAACCCGTCGGCGAAACTATGCTCTGACGGAGAGGAGGCGGAGGAGAGGAAAGTCCCAGCGAGTAGGCGTAGATTTGTTAGGCGTAGATCTGCTAGTAGGCGTAGTCTGGTCGGACTGAGGAGAGAAGGAGGGAGAGGTAGATCTACGAGAGGCAGATCTAGGAGGTAGATCTGGGAGAGGAAGGAGCCATATTCTGTTCCTTGCTGTTCGGAGGGGAGGCGTAGCACGGAGGAAGAGGCAGATCTGGGAGAGGCAGATCTGGCCCTCTTTCTCCCTTGTCGATCACCTTGTAGATCTGGGAGAGGCAAATCTCCTGGAGAACAACGCCTGGTCCACCCCGTCGTTGAACCCGAGATCGAACACCCCGTCGAAGAACGGCAGGTTGTGCGGGTCCGCGCGGCTGACCAGCGACGGGAAGTCAACGACGTCGACCCCCGTGACGTCCCTAAGGCCAAGGGAAAGAAGCGCGTCGACGGCGTGCCCCACGCCCGCAGAGATGCAAAGCGCACGGGTGCTGGAGGGGAGGGTAGGGAGGTGGAGAAAGAGGGACGAATAGGAGGCGACGCGGCGGAGGTTGCGAGGGGAGGCATGGAGCTTTCTGGCGCGGGGAGGTGGGCGGCGGGGGTTGAGATCGCAGGAGGATTTTGGTAGTCCATCTCAAGCATTTTGCACACAATGGACCTATTTCATTATCGATGTTGTATTATGATCATCGTGAAGTCAAAATTTGGATCCATCAGTTGTGCACTCGCTTCTACGTCATAAGCAGCGAGAAGTCAAAGGAAGTAGGTTTTTTTCCAACTTCTGGAGACTTCCACTAGTTTTATGTACAAATCCCACTCCACGAGGAGTAGAAACAAGAAAAAATATGTTTGGGTTGTCCTACGACTTCTCGCTTTTCTCTTGAAGCGAAGGCATGAGGAGTCGACTTAAACAAATCCTATGAATCTGTGTTCTTCACTTGTTGGATTATACCATAAAAATTAAATGATTAAATTTAATGACATTTTTCTATTTTCATTTTGTGAGTAGAAATTTGATCCGATGTATGTAGTCTGAGACCAAAAGGATCAGGGGATCTAAAGTTGTTGATGTTGTCATCTCGGACGACGATATGGTTTGCAGAACACACGGGATGAAACTTTTGTTTTCCCCGCATAAGTTGATTAACTAGAATAATTATCACTCCCCGAACAAGAAAGCAGAAGGGAACGCAAAGGAGCACCTGGTTTGAGGAACGGCGATATATCCACTGTCTGATTGCTCCCAAAGAACGGCGTGGATGAAAACCTCATGAAACACCCTGCATCGACGGCTCTCGCGTCCCCATTGGGCGGACAGTCCTCGATATTCCGGTACGCCACCTTCAGGCACTTGGAGCATCCCGTCCTGCTCACCGTCCTCCAGCACTCCGCCACCCCATACACCTTCCGCTGCGCCGTCGCCGTCTCCCTCTCCACAGCCGCGTGGTACCCCTCCATCCTTGGCACCGCCGTGTACAGATCCACCATCATCTCATCCACCACGGCGGTGAGCCCGACAGTGCTCCCCACCGTCCCATTCGAGCAGGTCCCGCTGTTCCCTATCCTCGTGTCCTGGTCGTAGAAGTTGTAGCTCTCGTAGCGGAGGAAGCACCCATCGTAGATGACTCGGGCACCGTTGGCGGTCGAGCAGTTGCGGATCTTGGAGATGGCGGTGGAGAGGCAGGCGGAGCAGTCCGGGGTGGAGAGGTAGTTGCGGCACTCGAACAGGGCGTAAACGGGGTCGGCGGTGCCGACGGATTGTGCCGTGGCGAAGTGAGAGGAGGAGGAGGAGGAGGAGTTGATCTGCGAGGTGAGGTTGGTGAAAGAGGAGTTCAGGTTGGAATTGAAATCGTGTGGGTTGCTGGATTCGTACTGGCTGCAGCCTAAGCCGAGCAAGTTCGTCTGTGGATCGGCGGTGACGGGATTGTTCCCGACATGATGTAGAACTAGCAGTGCGAAGAGTAGAGAAAGACGCAATCTTTGTGGAATCGCCATGGAATCCGGTCAGTTCTGGTGCTGGGATAGCTTCTTTATTTGGTATTCGAGGTGAGGAAAGCAATTTGAGCACGGCACAAGTAACAATCAGAATACCTTTCAAAGATGACTGTCCAAACCGTTAGATTAATTCGATGGTTTTAGTCGTTTACCGACAATCAATTTTTATGTGACAATGACTTCAGAACTTGATCGATCCGTCAGTCCAACCATTTGTTCGACCTAATGACAATCTTCTTACACAAACTACAATCTGGAAGGTTGAAATGTTGATGGTGATATCAGAGGAAGATGGTCTTTGCTCTGTGGAATCACCATGAGATTCTGAGTTGACAGGAAAAAGGACGGGAGGATGGCCATTGTTCTTTTTTGGTTAACGTTAACGAAAAACAAAAATAGTACAATATTATTTGTTAATATATTCTTCTGAAGTTGAACTTTTCAAATCAAAAAATTATATCAGTCAACACAGGCCATCAAGCAAAGTAATAATGTCTCAAAAAATTGTCAAAAATCGACTAACATGGAGTTAATCATTGATCGGATGATCATCCATTGGGGCAGAGCAGGACTGAGATGAATCTACATTCCTACAGGTAAGTAAGCCAGTGGTAGTAATCTCGGATTCACGAGATTGCTGGAAGGAGACGATTGAGTGGAGAGCCTCATCTTTATCAAAACCTAAAGCCATAGAATATATCCAGTCATGAATAAGAGAAGTAATTTCATGTATACGCATCTTAGAACCTTTGCAAGTCTTTCTAAAAATGTGGTTATTTCTTTCCTTCCAAATAGTCCACAGAATGATTTGAAATAAAGTATAGTAGCCTTTAATAGACAGGTCAAGTTTGAGGGAAAGAGTAAATGTAAATAGATCAGCAATGGAAAACACAGCAGGATAAAGAAATCCCTGTATAAATGCACTCCAAATGGAAATAGAATAAGGACATTGAATGAATAAATGAGTAATTGTTTCTTTATGTGCATTGCAAAAAATACATCCTTAGGACCAACCCAACCCCTATTACATAGATTTACCTTAGTCAAGATTTTGTCAGACTGTACCAACCAAGAGAAGATTTTTACTTTCAGAGGGACCCAGCTGCACCAAATTAGGTCATGGTGCTGAAATCTAAGGCCACCATCAATGATAATATTGTAACATGATTTCACTAAGAAAATATGATTTGAGAAATTCCACTATAAGATGTCATCCTCAGGAAGTAAGTTAAGGTTAGACAAAATATCTGAAAGAAGATCAGTCTGTTCCTGAATGTTTCTAGTATGGACTAGAGACTGAGGGTCAGCAAATAATTTGTCAAAATCAACTTTAAAAGTTTCAATTGTTTTGACAAGCGAGACCTTTTTACATTTAGCCGATAAGAAAATGTCTGAAAAGTAGTATTTAAGTCTTTACCCAATCTACCATTTACTTTTCCAGAATATAGTACTGTTACCATTCTGAACTTGAAGACTCGTACAGTTATTGACTAAATTGAAACATACTTTCAATTCCTAACATACGGATGAAGGCCTACCTGAGGATGTAATGAATGGAGATGCAAAGGATGGCCATTATTGAGCGATTTCTGCTTATGGTTAAGCCCATAGGCGCATTGACCCTCACTATGTGTAATGAATGGAGATGAAGAGGATATTTAATTTGCCGCATACATCAGGTGAATTTTCTAAAATGTACATTTAATTAGAAGGTTGTTATGAAAATTTGATTTCTGGCACAATGATACAATTTGGATATGCATGTTGTTTCTATCTTCCTGGGAGCTTAAAAACATGGTTTCATCAGCGTAGATGCAAGAAGAAAGATAGCTAGAAGGTCAATGTTGCTAACGAAAATATCGATGCATCTTGATGCTGAGAAGATGACAAACATCAGTGATTTTCTGAAGTATCTTAACTAATGGAACCATCACAAGTCACAACTACAGACATGGTAAGTTGAAAACCTAACAACATTGTCAGAAAATGAGCCTTTGCCACAATAAGGTCTGCAGAAATGTTTGTAGAAATGTTTTGCATGGGAAGATGACTTGTGTGAGATATTAATATATGAATGTATAGACAAAATCAGTAAAGATATAATATGTATGTTCAGAAGATATTACAAATGGTACACCATAAAAAAAACCCACCTCTTAACATGGACGATACAACTTCACATCAGTTGAGTCCTGTAGGTCTAATTTTGGATTCATATCTTACTGGGAAATTTTAGATTCCAACTGAAAGAAAACCTAGGGTAGACATTTTTTGTGTGGTTTTTCATATATAATGAAAATCCTTGTTCTTTTTCCAAAAAGAAACTTAGGGTATTCTATTATCGTTATGTAGTTTGAGATGAATGATGTAGACCTTTAGGCCGCAGCTTACTTTTGTGAGGGATTTGTTGTCATTATCTTAGGAGGCATTTGATTGGACTTTTCTTCCTTGTATTCTGGTGGAAATTATTTTTGATCCAAAAGTAGAACCAAATGTAATCTGAATTGCAGACTTCTTCCTAAATGTTAGCGACTCATGTATATGTAAAATTCAAGAAACCAACTCAATCTCAAAAGATACATGAAGGGAGTTTTTTTCTTCCTATGATTGGAGCATCTCACTACAAGAAAAACTACAATTCGCGAGAACAATATACTCGTTAAGTTCTCGCTAAAGGCCTTTGAGAGGATAGTTTGTTCTCGCAATCCTGTTTGTTATTAAATCGATCTTAGGGAGACATTTCCTTTTAGTGTGTACGTGAATGAATTTTCAAGGACGTATTTTCTTGTCATTTCCTTGTCATGTGCTTGTCATCTCCTAGCTAATGTTGTGAAAATACAATCATTGTGTCAGAAATCTTGAAGACATTGTAAACACTTTTTTTCACTATGTCTTTGTTAATTCCGTAATAAACAACCATATTGACAAGGACATTGCAAGGAAAAGTCCTCGCAATGTCATTGCGATTTCTCAGTAATAAAATAAATAAATAAATCAATTACCTGAAGATACTTGCCTAAATTACATTTAAATGCAATCACAAATACATTAAATCACATATGTATTACACATTCACACATTTCATTAAAAAAGTATCAATTAAAATTATATGAAATGGTTTCACATATCTAATCATAACTATATAATACACGTCATCTTTCTTTTTTACCAATGTAATTTCCTTTACTTTTTAAGGAAAATCTATTGATGGAATGACGATCACGTGTACACTCCTGGTAATGTTCATTGTCGTCACTCAACAAATCGATCTCATGTTCGTCTTCATATCTTTTAATAATAAAAAATAAACTTACAGTATGCTATGTGTGACCATGCCAACTCGGAGGTCCGACGGGGAGTCACGCCAGAGGAAGGAAATCACAACCATGCTAAGATGGCGAAGGCGCAAGATAGGATAAAACGAAAAAGAAAAGGAGTCGCCACCTAGTCTTTTAAGGAAAAGACGAGGAAAACCACAAAAGATTGAATGCATGAGATGTAGATGTGAAGGCCGGATGTCTGCTAACCAGAGGATGGGTAAGAATTCTTATTACGCACGAGGAAGGTGTTAGGCACCCTCGTACGCCTGAGAAACTCGGTCTTTCTAGTATAATTCGCTTGCATAAAGGCTGGATAAATGCTTGCTAAACCTAGATCGTGCTCTGAATATGCTAATGCGACTGCCAAGACAAGACTGGATGGATGTGCAAGATGGTATGCGAAAACTGTGAAGAAATCCACATGAAATAATGAAATCACAAAATATGATACGATAAAGAAAATCACATAAAATGACAAAATTTTTGATGAGAAAGGCTTGAAAAATCATACAGGTCTCAAGAAAATCAACAATGTAAACAACTTAGGTCATCAGAATCATGAAAAAACATTACAGAAATCAAGATAGAAAAATTGCGAAGAAATCCTCGCAAAACGAGCAAACTTGGACATGTGAAGAAATTCACATAAAATGACGATGTTTCTGTAAAGAATGACTTATAAAATCACACCAGTGACAAAGGGATCAAAAATACAACTGACCCAAATCATTAGAAGCGTAGAAAACACTATGGAGATCTGAACGGGAAAAAATGCAAAGAAACCCACATAAAACAGACAAACGACGCCATGCAAAGAAAATCACATGAAATGACAGTGTTTTTGGGAGGAACGCCTCGAAAAACCATACTGATATCAAAAAGGTAAAAAGCGGGGTCAACCCAAGTCCTTGGAATCGTGGAAAATGTTGTAAAAATCAAAGAAGAGAAATAATTTGCAAATGGGCCAATGTGGGCCTTTCGGTCAGTTAGTGTACGCCCTCGAGCGATGAAATCCAAATCAAATAAAAAAAATCCGAGATGTAGGATTAAAGAAAATCAAATCAGATATTGGATGAGAGACTCTGAAAGCAAAGTGAAGAAAGAAATCCACGAAAGAAAGGCATGAGATGCAAACTCATTTAAAAAGGATGGACTAATGCGCAAATGTGATAAAAATTATATGAAATAGGTGGATAAGTGCCTAAGTGTGTGAAAAAAAACTAATGGATAACTTGGACTAGGATTATGCAAGACTAAGTGCAAAAATTAACATACGGGTGCATGAATTGATGGCAAGGGCAATTTGGTCATTTTGATGGCCAGATGTGACAAATGCATGTATGGGGATGATACATGGTCTGAAATATGTCAAAATGAATGCAGAATGTCCATAGAATGTATTTGCAAGAAAACATGGAGGAGAAGGACAACAAAGTGATGTAAACACAATAAAGGACAAACACAAGGACCAAGATGTAAAATTCACACAAAGAGTGAGAATCTGGATAAAAAAATATATTCATGACTTCTATTCTAACATGCAGATGATGGATCAAATGTTAATGTGGCACTGAGATATGAAAATTGTACTTGGGTAATTTCCTGAAAACTCAGGATCTAAAGTGCAAAATTCACACATAAGTGCAAATGTAATTAAAACGTGAGACTAAAGATCAATTCACAGTGAAAACATGATTTTTAAATGGAATCTATGATTAAATGCAAAATGTGAAATGCAATGAGTGAAAAATATCCAAAATATACAAGGAAACATTTAAAACCCTAAATAATAGATTTAAAGTTAACTTAAGGGTCGTTATGCAAATTATATGTGCTCAGGAATTGTTTGATGTGAATCCAGGGACTTATATGCAAACTTTCTAGACCTGATTGTGATAACAATTGGGCTTTTATGTTGGTCAATGTAATTATGGGGTTTATTAGGGTTCAGGATGTAAAATTCACAAAGAAAACTCATTTTTTTAAGTTCTGGGGACTTAATGCAAAAGATCAAGACGTAAATGTAAAGAAAATTCAATTTTAATGATGGTCAGTGTGATTTTTAAATCTTTTAGGGTTTAGAATACGAATTTCACTGGAAAACTCATTTTAAAAAGTTTTAGAGGCCAAATGCAAATGTTCAAGACCTAAGTGCAAGGAAAACATTATCTCAGGATCTAAATATAATAAAACATGCATGAGTATAATAAAGATGAAAAAACTAAAACATGCAGGGGATTAGATGCAAATCTCTCAAAGAAAATAAAAGAACTAAAAGTATTTTAAAACTATAGGGGCTAACATATAAAAAGTAGGACCTAAATGTAATGAAAAGGACTTAAATGTAATAATCTAAGGATCAAATGATAAAAACCTAAAACTAAGGGGCCTGGGCCCAAAATGCTCCTCTTCAAAGATCAACAGAGGATTGACGACGCTTCCCCTCTGGCGAGACCTCCGGTGACGATCCTACGGCGGCGTGACTACTGGCTGGCTCCGGCAATGACTCAAAAGGCTGGAGGGAGTCACGGCAGGTGCCTCCAGAGCGTCGAGAGGGACCGGAGCGGTCTGAGTTGCTTCTCCCACCTCACGTTCTGGCGAGGTGTCTTGTCGATGACGGGGAAGACGACGACGCGGCGGCTGTGGTGCTCCGATGACGGCAAGGCACAGGTGAAGATCGGGGGAATATTGGAGGACCTTGGGGAGACCCCCGGAGGTGTCGGCGAGGGCAGGGATCGCCTATGGTGTCCCTCCCACCTCCGGCGCCGGCGTCAGATGTTGCAGCGGCGAGGGCTCCGCTTCGATGGCTACGAGGGTAGCGTGACAGGATGAGGAGGTCGTTGGTAGGGAGGCGGGCCTTTTGGAGGTGGTTGTGAGCAGCAAGGGTACCCAGAGCACTCCAGTTGCTTCCACAACGAAGGCAGTCGACGGCAGAGCAGCGGCGACGTCTTCAGGCGTTCGAGGGCCTCCCCTGAGTAATAAGATCTCAGGGAGGAGGAGGAGGAATAGGGGAAGGGAGAAGGAAAGGCCTGGGGGCTTAGCCAAGACCTAGGAGGCCTGGGGCCTCGCTCGTGCTGGTGAACCCACCACCGAAGGCGACAGCGTCGACGGACAGGGGTGATCTTTCCAGCGAATCGCGACGCAAACACCTGGGAAACACTCTAGACCTAACGAGGGACGTTCTGAATTGAAAAAAAAGAGGGGAGAAGAATACTTGATGGGGCTTGATGTCCTTCCCAGTGGCTCTCGACGGCAAGGCTCCTCCGGCGTCGCTCTGGCTAGGGGCTTCTGATTGCGGAAAGGGACTCGAGGAGGAGGTTTCTGGATGTGGGGATCGCTGAGGATTCTAAGGTGGACTCAATGCTCGCTTGGAGAGGGTTGGAAGCGAATCGAAGTCGATGGATGAAGATCGGTCTCTGGTTAATCGACGGCAAGGTCTTATACTACGGCGAGGCTTTCCAGAGCCCTCGATCCTCCTCCCTCCAACGGATGAGCACCGTTGGATCGGGCGTGGGCTGGAGGAGGTTGACCGGAGATCTAAGGGCTTTGAGATATGCTCCGAATTCTTCGGGAGGTCACCGAAGTTGTCGCCGGAAAACTCGAAGTCGCCGACGGTGGTCCACCGGAATTATTTTTTGGACCTTATAAGGTTCTCTGGTTTATGGGTTTATTGGGCTGCAAATGGGCTTAGGGTTTGGTTTTTTTTTGTTTTCTTTTGTTTATTTTGTTTTAAGGTTTTGTTTTTAAGATTTTTAAATGGATTTTGGGTTTTGCTTAGGCTTTTATTTATGTTTTATGATTTCAATTACATTTTTCGATTAAGGTTTAATTTGTTGGTTTTAAATTAGGGTTTTAATTATTTTAGGTTTTTATTTTATTTTTGTTTTGGACTTTTTATGGATTTTAGGATTTTTGATTTTAAGTTTTAAGTTAGGGTTTTGTGATTTTACTTTAATTTTTGATTTTGTAATTTAGGGTTTAATTAATCGATTTCGAATTTAATTAATTATGGTTTTGAGTTTAATTAGGGCTTTTGTGTTTTAATTAAGGTTTATGGTTTAATTAGGGTTTTGAATTTTAATTTAGGGTTTTTGTGTTTATTTTAGGTTTTTGTGTTTTAATTAGGGTTTTGGATTTTAATTAGGGTTTTGAATTTAATTTAGGGTTTTTGGTTCAATTAATTAGGGTTTTAAATGATTTAATTGGATTTTGACTTTAATTAGGGTTTTCACTTAATTAATTGGGTTTTAATTAGATTTTAAGTGGATTTTATTTAATTTGGACTTGAATTAGGGTTTTTGTTTGAATAATTGGATTTTAAGTGGATTTTATTTAATTTGGACTTGAATTAGGGTTTCTGTTTGATTAATTGGATTTTAAGTAGATTTTATTTAATTTGGACTTGAATTAGGGTTTTTGTTTGATTAATTGGATTTTAATTGTTTTAAATGTGTTTTGTTTGTTTTAAATTTTAATTAGGTTAGAGTGGACCGGTGTGGGCTTGAATGAGCTTGTGTGGGCTAAGGTTTTGATGGTCGCAACCAGAGCATCATCTAGAGGAGCCTACTGCCAAGTAACTTCAAAATCGGGGTGTCTACATTATGAATAATCATTATATTATATGGTTGAATTCAACATGATAAATGCATATTGAAAATTTCAAAATTATATAAAATGTTACCTTATAATTAGGTCTTCTAAAGTATTTATTTCACTCCTTATTTCTTCACTTATTTTTTAACGTATATTGGTACGTATAACCTCCTCCAATGTAGTCGTTATCTTTGATAATTAAGAATAAAAAGGTCTCAATCAAGTGGAGGGAACATTCAAAATACGCAGTAGAAGACGTAGAAGAACCAATAGTAGACTTTTTTTAATAGTATAGACGAATACCATTTAAGCCTTGCTTTCTTAACAAACTATCCATGTTTCTTTCATTCGAAACTTATTTCCAAATTTTTTATTAAACATTAGGTGTTCACCAAGATTGTCCTCCTCATATTTTTCTTAGTACAATTCCGTATACCTATCCTGTAAAAATAAACACAAGAAATTAGTTAGGAATGATAAAATAAAAGTGTATATCAACAAAGCAAATTTAATCTATGATAATTATACTTACAAGTACTTTTTTCACAATAGAAGTTGATCACGCATGTTCCCTCTCACTAGTGTGTATTGCAATCTATCACTTTGCCACCGTAGGTTTTCTGCATAGTTGAGTAGTCTATAGTAATTGAAACGTATGTTATTAATTAAAAGAACATTCTGTTTACAATTTTTTTTAAACTGTGTTTTTTTACTCATACCAACTCAGTACGAAGGTTACTATGACTTTTTGACCTATTTGTAGAATGAATTTCTTATTTTCCATGGTTTATCTTCCTTACTATGGATTTCTTTTGGAACTCTACATCCATAGCAAAAAGATTATAGAAACCATTTCACCTAATCTTTACATTAAATAACAATATATATGTTAATTCCTATATATACAATGATAAATAAGACTTTAATTTAATATAAACATTAATTACCACTCCGTTGTATACTAAGGTAGAGGAAATGTCTTAGTTGCTTAATAATCATCATGAAGTTTAGGGTATTTTGTTAATACATCTGTCATTACCTTATAGTATATAATGTTCATCTTTTTCTTGATTATTTTTATGAAAAAAGCATGATAATTTCCTTAGTATATCAAGGTGAAAAACTTACTTATAAATCTAACATGATTGTTAATTTAATATACTGATTGTTTATATTAAAGATAACTCTAAGAATCACTTATTATTAATAAGACATCAAACACTTTTTTCCTCTCATTTGGATGTAAATGTTATTATTAAAAAATTAAGAAATCGCGAGGACAGATGTTCTCATGAAATCCTCTCAATGTATTTGTTAGAGGATTTAACGAAGACATTGCGAAGACCAAAAGTTCTCACAATATACTAGCATGCTAAAAGACAATTGCGAGCAAATGTCTTAGCGAAGTCTTCATGAAAAAATTACGAGAACTTAGCAAAAACAAGAAGTTTTTGTAATGTCCTCGCTATTAGTAACAATCTCATTGCAATGTATATGTTATGTCTTCGTAATAGAATTTAAAAAAAATTAGAAATAGGAATTATGAAGACTTGACGAGGAAATTGTCCATACAATGTCCTTGTTAGATAATAAAAAAGGGAAAAAATAAATAAAACAACAACAAAAAAATCTACAAAAGACTAACTACCGGCAGGAGACACCCTATTCTGCCTATTAGGATCTATATCATCATCCCATCTCGCCTGTACAAAAATACATCAAATAACAACTGGAAGCAATAAGGCCAACCGTCTCTAGGAGATCCATGTTTGACTGAAAAAAAAAAACCAAGAGTAGTGATAAGCTAATACTAAATTTACATGTACTTCCACACTCTCGAAGCAATAAGACAACAAGTACTTCTCCACCTTGACCAATAACATATCCATAAATGCCGTCAGTTCTTCATTTTCAAATGACTTGGAAACAAGAAGATCACTATCCAAGTTGCACCAGATTCCATCAATTTTTGGCAATGCAATCCAGTGTGTAGATCTCCAAAGACCGCCAAATCTCCTGACTGGAACATTGACCATGAAACACACCAATGACTTCTTAAGGTTGCCAATCTCAATCGAAGAGGTTCTGCTGCGGTGGTCATGCCAAACAACAGTTTTCCTTCTAGCCTCCAGTTCTGCAATTAGCACATTGACATCATAGTTTCCGGTCAGAGTGTTATGGTGGGGCTTAAAGAACGGAGTCCATGTATGCTTGTCTGGGTCATCAACTGCAAGCTTATTGGCAATCATATCCAGTTCTTGTCTGGTAAATGAGTCTTTCCCCTAGACAGAAACATATTACTGACAAATTTTAAACAGAAAATAACAGAACGAAGATAACAAAACAGTAGCTGGCTTAACAGCAGTAAAGATAACAACTGAATCAGAAAGTGAGAAGAATAAAATTGCAGTGGAGGGACGAACGAAGAATACAATTGCACTAAGAAATCAGCAGAGTAGAAATCAGATTGACTGAGAATAACAAGCAAAATTCTTAACGCAATTGTGGTCTTCCGCACGAGATTAAATGAAAGCTTATACAGTAATACAATACATATCAAAGTGTCTGCTTAATTCAACCTCTAATATAACGAAGTTCGTGAATCATCAATGAAGAGGCCGGAGTTAGGTACATAAGTTTATGGTTTAAACAACACAGTGACCAACAATGAACAATGGTCATCGTGAATCTTGTCTAAGTGGACTAGAAGAATGGGAGAAGTGAAAAACATTCTTTATATGAGAAATTCCAAATGGTCAAAAAGAGTTTAATAGCCTGTTTCTGTCATCGAATCTGTTTGGGCATACGTCTTCCGTCAATACTTACTAGGAGTTCGAATAAGATGTCTTCAACAGAAGTAATTAGTTCAGCAGGACTTAAGGGTCAAGGCTGTCTGTTTTTTTTTTGCGGTTAGCGGGGAAGACATGTAGAACCGAAAACAGAAAATGACCTATACCTGGTCCTGGAAAAACATTTTTGCCAATTCTATCTTCTAAATACTCAAGAAATGGCCAACAAGACATGTTCTATGAATCATGGGTTTCATATAAACATTGTAAGCTTTGAAATATTTACCTCCACCTTACTGAATCCCGCTCTTGTTGACACGATCAATCGAAAACTTTTGAACTGGACCATTAGAATTCACAAAAGATGAAGACAACACTTAATACAAAAAATTTCGGGAAGTACCGGGGAAAAAACATGAAAATTGAATAAGGATTTCTAAATATTAGCAAAATTACAATATTTATAACAAAAAGAATACCAAGATCTTTGATTGTGAAGAATTCATTTTCTGTGCCATCACCCGGGCCCAATAGTGTAAGGTAATTTATCATTGCTTGAGGCAAATATCCCATTTCCCTGAGCTGTTATAGCAAAACAGAAATAAATGAAATATGTAAGCCTCTATGGTACTTGGACTCGAAGATCCACTAAAGACAGCCGTACCTATCATATAAGTGCAATTGAAGGGTCAACTTAAATTGCTACAATAATAACTAGTACAATATGCTTAAATTGCTAGGATGTATAACTAAGAAACATTAACAAGTACCTATCCCACTTGAGTTGCACCATCACGTTTTTGATAGTTTACTCCTATTAGGGGCAAGAATTAGAGAAATGTGTGCAAAAGTAGGCATTGAAAATTCAAGTGCCTGTGGAAAAAGGACAAATGGCAATTCAAAACCAATGATCAAGCAATAATAGGCACATCAGTTATAAACTACAAAGAATGATTCACCTCATAACATGAGAGATATGCATTGTTGCATCATCAACAATGACACAAAATTTCATAAATATTTTAGTAAAGAAACTCATTTATCTATTCGTTGTAGCCTTGACTCCTTGAAGGAAGTAGACATCACAATTTCCAACTGTAGGTAAAAGTCTAACGCATGTATGCCAATTAAAACACTATCATCTTTTTGTCTTGAATAAAAAAAGACAACATTTGTTCCCACTGATATGGCAAGAAGTGAAATTGTTCTCTGGCATGATCAGAAAAGATATACATATATTGGATTCCATGATCAAGAAGCCTGGTCATGATAATGAAATCAATTGTGATTTAGTCTACAATATCATGAAACAAATCCTTTTTTTTTATGGAGAAAAGGTAATTAATACCTTGTTATATTGCAGAGGATACAACTATTTTTTTTGTTTGTATAGAATATTCAAAAAAACAACAATTGTTGAAAAAAATGGCATCCAAAAATTGTCACCTATTCTCTTTAGCAAAATTATGATATTTACAACTCCAAAGTACATATTTACACTTGCATAATGAGCTTTTCCTGTAAGATTTTTATTCTCCCTGCACATAATAAAGTAATAGTATGATGAAACAATTTAACATAAAACTTATAGAAAGATCTGAAGAACATTGAACACACCAAAAAAACATCCTAAAGACCAACAACAACTTACCTTTTTGACAAGAAGCCTCTGCTTGATCACCCCAACCACCTCCTTTGTGACAAACGATTGGCTCCTCTATGCACAATGAGGGGAGAGCACGATCCATTAGAAATCCGAGGAAAAAAAAATCAGAAGAGAAGAAACAGAACTGGAGCGAACTAGCGGCAAACCTGATAAGTAAGGAAGACCGTGCTTGGCAAAGGCGGAAGTAGGCGAGATGCAGTGTTCTGTAGAACTTTCAACAAAGAGACTCAATCTTGAGAAAGAGAGGCGAGGAGGAGGAGGATCTGGAGAAAGAGGAAGGAGAGGTGGAAGGTGAGAGCAAAGAAGAGATAAAGGATTTGTTTTGGGGAGGAGATCATGAGAATTTGAGGAGTAATGGGAAATGAACAGAGGAAAAGTGGGAAAAGGACTACGTTCTGGAAATTTCAATGATGCTTAACTAAGGGTGCGGTTCAGTCTAGTTAACTGAATCAAATCAAATCTTTTTTTATAATTTAGTTTGGTTTATATTTATTCAATAGTTTGATTAAGTTGACAAAAATTAAAATCGTTCTTAGTGGTTCGATTATTAATTCTGAGTATGGTTAATTGAACCAAATTAAGAATCGATCCATATATTAATATTATATATATATATATTTTTTTTTTACTTCTCCATCTTTCATCAATTATTGGATTAAATGGACTTAAATCTCTACCATTCATCTATCATTAGTTGATAGCATATTTCTTTTTAAAATTACTTTTGATAGTGTACTATCACAAAATATTTATTATTTTTACTTGATTTTGTTTAATTCATCTTTAGTATAATGCATTTGAAAATTGAAATAGTTATTCTAAATGGCTAAATGGAAATTGGATTGTTGACCGAGCAATTCGTTCTTACACATTTCATTTCATGCAATAGTTTAATGACTTTTTACACATATCCATATATATCAGCTGATTTACATTTATTTAAGTAAATGACAAAGTAGATTATAAGTTTATAACATACTAGATTATAATTCATGGACTAATTATAAATCAAGATAATATTAGTTGGCTTATATGTTTATAAAGCCAGAGACAACATACATAATGTATGATTTTCATGGTCGCAAATGATAGTCTTGGTTGCAACTCTCACTAATTAATTTTTAATAATATTGTTGAATCATGTTTTGATAGATATGTAGATTGAAAATTGAGAACCGAATCGATTGACATTTGGATGACTCGGTCTGGTTCAGTTCTAAGTATATACATGATTCGGTTTAATTCTAATATAATCAAAACCGATAGGTACAGTTCAGTTTATGGTTCTTGTCAAAATCGAACTAAACTAAATAATGTACACCCCTTTTAACGAGAACATTGCGAAGACATGTCTTCACTATTGTTCTCGTTAATGATCTCGCTAATTGTCCTTGTAAAATCCAAAACTTTTAGTAGTGTGTATCAATCGATACTCAATGATTAATGTGTAAGCTCTAAATATGTTTGTAATCTTGGACGAAATTCTATTACTCTTCATGAAGGTACTATATTAAAATCAAATTAAGTACAGAAAATAAGTAACATGTTTATTAACAACAAATTAAAAAGAACAATGAGTTACTTGTCTCACATCAATTCTAAAATAGGTCAAGGTTCCTGAGAAACTTGAGCATGTTCTCTCTGTTCTTGTTGTTCTTATTAATTTTCATTAAAATTACACATATGTTAATAAGTATAATTAATATTAAGACTTAAAAACTATAATTTCATTATATTAATTACTTACAGCTGGAGGAAGAGAAAATAACTTAGGCTAAACCTGACGTCCGACGCTACTCTATGGAGTAGCACTATGCCTAATCACAAGAAAGGAGGTGAAAGCAACAATCGAAGTGGTCAGAGATACCCATCCTGCATAAGGTAGTGATACACTCTGTGGACGCATGTATTCAATCAACTCAATGCTTATGAAAGTTGTAGGATCCGTTCCTTGATCCTTTGATGAACTATGTCCACTGGATATACTAGAACGTCAACCACGTCTACTAAACTCAATTATCTAATATCGTAAACAAAATATCAAAATATTCATGTAAGATTCATCTAATTTGTTGAATAAACAAAGAAAGAACCAACATGAAAACCATAAGTTAATTAAAACATGGGGTTTCATAATACTTACAAATACAAGAACAACGACAATGTTGAATAAGACCGTCATTTCACAACCTTTTTTTTTTGTTAACGGTTGAGATAGATAGGTATTATTTCTTCGGCTCAAATGCCAGATAAGAAACATAGTCTTAAGTAATATTATAGACCCATAGGCTATTCAACTACAAAAATCCATATTGTATCATCAGATTAATCACAAAAATGGGGCAGAAAAGTAATACATCAAAAATTCTCTGTTTTTCTTTTCAAAACTATGGGCTGCCTTCATCATTCATGCATGTCATTCTGAGTTTCCTCTCCAGATGGGTCATATGAGGAAGGGATAGAAGGTGCAATAAGAGGCTCCACAGAATGTGAACCCATTGCAGAAACAAAATGTAGCATGTCATCCTTCTCAAAACCTGATACAAGGTTTACCACCTAAAATTTCATCAGAGACAGAATATCATTAATAATCAAAAAACCTGACTTAAATGTATTGCGAAAGATCCTACAATTTCTTTCTTTCCAAATCAACCAGAGAATGATCTGGAGAAGCAAAGTCCACCCAGAGAAGGGCAGGTAATGCTTAAGATTAGGGGTAGATAAAAATAAGTCTCCAACAGATAGAAATCCAAGGTAAAGCTGTGAGTCCAAGAAGAACTCCCAAATCTCCCTTGCAAAAGAGCAATTGAGAAACAAATGCTTATTATTTTCAATGCTAACAG
>JAMKQA010047228.1:0-20371 GCA_024699735.1 Posidonia australis | reverse complement strand
ATTAGGAAACAAGTTTTCTCTGGTTTTATTGTGCTTGTTTGTAGTTGGGTGTTTTGGGGGCGCGTACTGGGTGACTTAGATGTCACTCACGCGTGCTGAGTGTGTTTCAGGTGCAGACCGCGTGCAGCCAGTTTCCGGTGCAGGAATCGGAGTTTCTAGCCGTGCATCGTGATCCTAGAGGTGAGCCTGGTTACTGTCTTTTTATTCTGTGATTTGTGTAATTAGGCTTGTGATGCTATTGTTTGTAGCGTACCCGGGTTCGGGGCGTTACAGTTGTCTTCAACATAGGTTGCTGAGTTATACGTGGGGTGCGTGTTGGGTGATTGTTGAGTGATCAGTCACGTGTGCTTTGTTTTGTATGTTTGATAGGTGCAGGATAGTTGTTGTTGATTGCTAGTATATATAGGAAGAGTTATGCTGTCACACATCGAGAATCCAGGTGAGTGTTAGTTTAGTTTTATTTTTGTTACTTAGTGACTTTATTTTACTGTTGAGAGTACTTAGCCTTAGCTGCATTATTAGTGTAATTGTTGGTTCATAATAAAGATAAAACAGATATTTAAATAGAAATTTGTAGCTAAGTTTAGCAGTAGTTACTTGGAGAATCGTTACAATATAGGAAAGTATTTGTATTATTTATAAAAATGGTAAATGGCATATCTTTTCTACATTGGCTCCTTTTGTACCTTACTTGTAGTCATTGTAGATTTACTGTGTATGAGATATGTTTATGTTTATATTTTATCAATTGTCATTTATCTTGTGGATTTAAAGTTTATAAATTATTACATCGATGTATCATCAAGTTTGTAATTGTACTATACTCTATTAATATTTTTTTTTTTACATATCTGAATTTTATTTATATCGATTATTTTCGTATTCTTCAAAGAATATCTTAAAAATATTCATTTTCGTATTTCTACGAATATGATTTCTAATTTTCATGTCTAACAAAAATTTAAAAAAAAAAGGAAAGATAAATGATATATCCGATTCGTATTTGATCATTTGCATCCCTAACCATAGGATAGTTATTCTTGACGGAAGTCATGGTTGCTCTTATTTCATGTTAAGTACTTTTTTTTTTTATGCCGTTAAAGTTGAAATTCGAACCTACAATCATTCGGATGATGAGATAATTGCCCAACTACTTGGGTAATCCCAAGGGATCAAAGTTTAGTATTCTTATATCATATTATAATTATCATCATTGTGATTAACATTAATTATCATTGTGTAGACTTTTTTCTTCTAGTTCATGTTACGTTCATTTTGACACCAGAGACCTATTTGACACAATTGTATTGTACTAATACACCAATCTACCGTACTACCAGAATAAGCTCGTATCACGACGAATGTCATTTTTACATCAAAAAATTTGTTCGTATCTCTCACCCTTCGAAAAATATAATCAGGCAAGAAACACACATATTTGTTAAAGTAAATTTCTTAATGATATATGTCTTGAATTATGACTGATCTACATCTTAATACCGTGAACTTCGAAATGAGACACTTGGCTAAATATCTTGAATTATGACCATTTACCATCTTAATACCGTGAACCTCACTGCTTCCTCCTTTTTCTTTTTTCTTTTGGACATATTTAGCACATAGAAACAAGTTATATGCACATGACTTCAAGCTTGTGGAGAGAAAGGAAATTGTGAAGGAAATGGAAAAGTATGAGAAAAGAAGGAAATTACTGTTTGAGGACATAGCAGACTTTTAGGTTAAATTAGATGTTGGTGGTCCCAATCATACTAAATAAGTGGGAAAAAAACTTCAATGTACCAAATGAATGGTTTTTAAATTCAGGGAGTTTAAAAAAAAAACATTTTCAATAATGTATTTTGACGACTTTAAATAAAATATGATGATTTTAAAATTAACAAATAAAAATAAAAAAATTACATAAGTCTTATTGTAATCTTGTAATCGAACTATTATTCCGCAAAGGAATTCATTTAATGTCACATTTGAAATTCAACTTTTCACTTCAAATCCTATGAAAATCTTGTTTTCCTGGAAATTGTTCGAAATAATATTCGTCCAACGAAAGCCGTAATATGGTCATCTCGACTATGAACCAAAATCTGGCAAGTAACCCACATTCTACAAAAACTAGTTTTATTGGAAGATGTTTCATTTTGAAGCCAATCTCATAAGATCTCTTTACAGATGATAGTTCTCCATTTATTTGATGAAAATCCAAAGATCATACCAAGAGCGAAGCCAGGATCAATGGAGTCTTAATCCTCATAGGATTTTTAGGGAAAAAAAAAATTAAGCAATGAACTTTTATTATGAAATTTGCCTACAAACTATCAAAATTCTATTAAAAAATACAGCAACACTCTTGTCTCTCTCTCTCTTACTCCTACGCAGTCATAATCTCCTCCTCCTCCTGTCATAATTGCCTCCTCCTTCTCCTCTTCCTCCTCTCACTGGATACAACGTCGACGTCAAAGCCACCTCCTCCCATAGGGTACAGCGGCTGACATAGCCTCCTCTTCATTCTTTCCTGCATACTACGACCTCCTCCAGGCGAAGGCGCTAACCACCACATCCTCCTCCCGTAGGCGATGCATCAAGTGTTGGCAGCCACCCGTTCATCCTCTTTGTCTCCCGTTTTTTCACATATTACGTGTGTTTATTTCCGAATAATTTGGAATTGTGAAGTAGGGTGTTTGATCTAATTTTTAATATGAACTAAATTTTTCATGCATATCAAGACTTGATGTCAATTGTCAAAGATGATTGTACACTAATACTTAGGAAACTTTAGTTTCGATATATTGAAATTAGAGTATTAGTTATTGCAAGTGAGTAATAAGCTGTGTGTTAATTATTTTAGAAGTAATTAATCAAGTTAAATTTTACTATGATTTTATATTTATGTTTAATACTAACTGTCTTTTTTATTTTATTTAATCATATTTTCAATTACTCTTTCTTTAGATAAGTTCTTGATACTAGTAAAAAAAAATTGTAAAAGACAAAAATTCAAAATTATTAATAGTCCCGATTAATTTGAATTCCTGTCTTCCATCGCAGGATCCAAACTCTTAAACAGCACCGATCCCAAACAAAACAAAACCCAAGCTGAATCAATCCAACACATCACTGCCTCTTCCATGCCGAACGCATGCATACGCGACGCCACATTCTGGCAGCTCCATGCCCCCTCCCGTCCCTTGCACCTCTGCACGATGCCACCATCACCACTCTAAAGCAACACCATCCATAAAATTCTTCGTCTCCACCCCTGTTTCTTTCCCACAAACTGTAAATATATATTTTATGTTTTCCCCATGATATCATTATCAACCCCTTTTTTTTCTTTTTTCAAGGAGTTTCGACATTGCGACAGAAACCGAAAAAAGAGACAGAAGGGGGACAGATCGGATGAATGAACTCACCCAAGCAACCGGAGAGCATGCGAGGAAAAAAACACATTATTTCGAACTCTCTGCCCCACGCAACGCCTCCCCAGTCCCCACGCCTCTGCTCCTTATGTCCAACTTCTTACACCCCTATTCGGCCATCTAATAACGACATCTACCACCAGCCACCGCCTTTTTTTTTTTTTTTTTTCCTTCCCCCCTACTCACTTTACTTATTTCACCTCCGATGCGGTAGATAAAGGAACAGGCACAATTGACAATACACAGTGCAGATCTTTTTGGGTTTGGGGAAAAGTTATTGGGTCTATAATTAGTGCTCCACTCTCTTGGATTTGTTAATTTAATCCACACCCACCACTTTAGTAGCTCCACTCTGAGCTGGATAAGCTGGATAAGCTGGTACTCCTCCTGATTACCGACTACCAGTACTACTTTATCTAGTCTGTCTACCACTCTGCCCACATTCGAGACGACTTGATTTGAATCGAAATATTTATGCTTTCCGATATCAATAAAGTTGTTTGATGGGAACGAAATGTTTATATACTTTCCCTGTACTTCTGACGTCTAGCTGTCCGCCGTTTTGGGCGGGAAAGAGGGGTATGCCTGTAATATGCATGGAGGGGCAGTTTCGTCACGGAGTTCAGCTCTATAAGTGGATTTTTTTTACCGCTTTTTTCTTCTCGAGTTCTTTTGGCGTTGTTTCCGTTCTCGTGCAGAAGAGAACTGGAGGAGGTGGAGAAGAAATCAATGATCGGCCGGAGAAACGCTGCAGATCTGGGGGAGAAGCTGAAGCTCCACGCCATCGCCATGGTGGAAATCGCGTTCTGAACTGCTCGCAGACGATCACTTCAGTCGTGCGCTTTGGCGATCCTATATTCGCGCTAAGGTATGTTCCACTGGTTGGGAGCGGTTGGATGGGAGTTCCGGGAGAAGGCGGAGGCGTTTGTCCGCACTTGTTCGAGGTAAGTTTCGTTTTCGTGTTCGTTTGTTGTTGTTGTTGTTCTTCTGGAAATCTGGTTACGCCTAAAGATTCTGGTGTTCTGGTGGCAGGAGGGAAGCTGTCTGATCTTTCATTGGATCCCCTATAAGAGGAAAGGCTGCTGCTGCTGCTGTCTCTTCTTTAGTCAAGCTCCGGAACTCGAGGAATCTGCCTTTCCGCTGTGCTCTTTCGGTCGGAATCGGTGAATCCTTCCGTTTTGGTGGGAAGTTGTAGGAACATATGTTATTAAGAAATCGTCGCATGTGCTTTTCAAAGGAGGGGAAAAAAAGGGAAAGATGGGTGAAAATAAAGGCTTGAATGTTTAAAGTAGAGGTATCGTGTTTGTTTCTTGTTGAAGTGGTTACTTGCTTCCTGCTGCATCAAGGTTTTTGAGAAATAGCAGGCGTGGGGGAGGAAGGTGTTCTGCGTTTTTGCTCTAGAGCTCCGATCTCGAAGGAGGTTAGTGGGGGGACTGGGGGTGTTTTTCGTGCCTGCTGCTGTTTCTCGGGTGTGGAGGAAGAGGATTCGAGGAGGCCCGTTTCTCGGAAAACATGCCCATGGTTTCCCGGTGCTTTGCTGCTGCGTTTCGAGGTTGAGGTGGAGGATAAAAGAGAGAAAAGAAAGTTGGCGAAAGAAAGGGTCCTCGCTAAATTGCGATATCTGCGTTTGGAAAGTATGTGTTTTGGGTGGGAAAAGCAGTTGTAGGAATTCTAACAATCTGCTGTCTATTTGGTGGTTGGAAACTTGGGGTGTAGGAGGTGATGCTGAAAGAAGAGCTTATTTTGGTCTGATTGGTTAAGAAAAGGTTCCTTTTTTCAGGTCGAAAGATTTGGAAGTAGTCGCTTTTGTTTCTGTTGTTGCTTGAGTTCTTCCACTAGTTTTTTTGGAGGTATGATGACTGTGGCTTCCTGCAAGGACGGGAGGAATGGCGGATTAGACCCGGGGAAGTACGTCAGGTACACGCCGGAGCAGGTGGAGGCTCTCGAGAGGCTGTATCACGAGTGCCCAAAGCCGACCTCCATTAGAAGGCAGCAGCTGATTAGAGAGTGCCCTATTCTCTCTAACATCGAGCCCAAACAGATCAAAGTCTGGTTTCAGAACAGAAGGTATTGTTGGAGGAGTCTTGCATTGTATTTTTTCGCAAGTAAAATTATGCACAGCATTACATTTTTACGCTACGATATCTGTTCTTTCTCTTGTTCGTGTTTTTAGATGCAGAGAAAAACAAAGGAAGGAGGCTTCGCGGCTTCAGGCCGTGAACCGGAAGTTGACGGCAATGAACAAGCTTTTGATGGAGGAGAACGATCGACTGCAGAAACAGGTGTCGCAGTTGGTGTATGAGAACGGCCTTTTCCGTCAACAGAATCAAAACGTGAGTGAGTTGGACAATTTCGTAGAAATCCTGGTTGTTTTACGTTCTATGCTCGAAGAATTTCAAGCTTCTTTTTTTTGTTGTTGCTCTTACGTTAATTTTGTTGATCCACAGACGACATTGGCCACAACCGACACAAGCTGTGAGTCAGTGATTACTAGCAGTCAGCATCGCCTGACAACTCCGCATCCGCCAAGGGATTCTAGTCCTGCTGGGTGAATGAATTTTTTCCAACTGATCTATTTGTTGTGAGTTTGTTGTTTTGGTTTCTTTGTTCGTAGGGCTTATGCAGTTTGATTTTGTTTAGACTTTTGTCCATTGCGGAGGTGACTTTAGTAGAGTTTCTTTCAAAGGCAACTGGAACCGCTGTCGAGTGGGTCCAGATGCCTGGGATGAAGGTTAGCCTGTGCTTACAAGTTTCTGCCAGTATCATTCTGATTGCTTGGAAAATGTTATGAATTGATATGTGATTATTCTCATTTCTTATTCAGAAGCGGGAAGCAGTTTCACTTAATGACGTTATAATTTGATTGAAATTGCCTTTTATGTATTTTTCAGCCTGGTCCGGATTCCATTGGAATCGTTGCTATCTCACACGGTTGCACTGGTGTGGCAGCACGAGCCTGCGGTCTTGTAGGCCTAGAACCTACGAAGGTATGTTATTTTGTTCTTCCATCCTTTTTTTGTTTTCTTTGTCCTTTAAGCTCTTGAGGACAAGCAATTCTTGCAGGTTGCTGAGATCCTCAAAGATCGGCAGTTATGGTCACGTGATTGCCGATTAGTGGATATCGTAAACGTGCTTCCCACTAGTAATGGTGGAACCATAGAGCTGTTATACATGCAGGTAATCTTCTATGATGTCCTGAAGCATTGGGTTTTCTGTTGTAATAATGTATGAGTCAATGCCTTATAAATCTGATGCAGCTATATGCTCCAACAACATTGGCGCCTCCTCGCGACTTCTGGTTGTTGCGCTATACTTCAGTATTGGAAGATGGTAGCCTTGTGGTATGTGACAAACCAATGCTCCTTTATCTTAAAGATATCTAACTAAATAGAATAATTTTGTACTAGTTGCTGTCCAATATTAATTGAAGGCTATTTTTGTAAAATTGATTATGTATTTATCTAAGGTCTGTCAAAGATCACTTGGTAGCACCCAAGGTGGTCCAAGCATGCCATCAGTGCAGCATTTTGTTAGAGCAGAGATGCTGCCTGGTGGTTTCTTGATTCGACCATGTGAAGGGGGTGGATCTGTAATGCACATTGTTGATCATATGGATCTAGAGGTATGGAAGAGCTTTTCGGCACGTATATTTTGAGTTTTATATCCATTTGTTGTATTGATATACATTCATGGCTACAAGAAAGTTCTAAATTCTCTTGTTATATAAATTTAGCCTTGGAGCGTTCCTGAAGTTATACGTCCGCTGTATGAATCATCCACTATGCTTGCTCAAAAAGCAACGATGGCGGTTAGACATTCTTATCCATTCTCTTTCTCAAAATTTAGCTGGACTGTAATTTTTTGAAGGTTAAACAATGAGTTATATGGGTAAACTTGTTCTTTAATTGAGGTTCCTTTTTTTCTTTGTTGTTTTGTGTTTGGTGGTGGTGTCATAGATGATCTGTTGGAGAAAGTTGTCACTATTGTGACACCTTCTCGTTTCATTTTGTAAGTGAGTCCTGTGATTTATTTTCAGGCTTTACGTCATCTAAGGCAAATTGCACAAGAAACTTCTCATTCTACCACTGTAGGCTGGGGAAGACGACCTGCAGCTTTGAGGGCACTTAGTCAGAGATTGAGCAGGTAAGTGGCTTGTATTGCATCTTAGTGTGTCTATTTGATACTAAAGGATGATATCCTTCAGGGGTTTTAATGAAGCACTCAATGGATTAGAGGAAGGCTGGTCTATTCTGGGAAATGATGGTATGGATGATGTCACTATTCTTGTCAACTCTTCTGCTAGCAAGACAATGGGTGTGAACCTTGGTTTTACAAATGGATATCCAACCATACGCGGCTCTATCCTCTGTGCTAAAGCTTCCATGCTTTTACAGGTCAGCTGCTTACCATTTTTAGAAGTTGCAATTATTAGGTAGTCGTCATGGCAGGAAGCTGTTGAAAATTTGCAACTCATCTCTGTGAGTTAACTATATCCTGAAATTTTGACTTATAAAAATATATTCTACTGACCATCTTTTCACTTATGATTTGTGTGGGAAAAAAAATTCTAATGTCTGTATCAGGCTAGTGCTTCCTTAATTTAGTGTGATTGTTTAGACAAAGTAAGGCTCTATTATTTTTAGAGATGTCTTTTATCTTGACCCTATTACATACACCATGGGTGTAAAAACTTGGACTTCTTTATGGATTTAATTGAGGTTGGTGCATGCTTTTGCTGGCTTGTTTGTTTCCTTTTGATGAAGAGGATCTAGGTTAGCCAGGTTTTTAAGTATGATAAAGGTTAAGTTGCATCTTCAAATTGCATGTATTTTAAGTATAATTTATGGTTTACAATGTTTATTCAATATTGAGGTTGACTTTCTTTATTTAGTGTTGTACTGCTGTGGATTTTTCATGTTCCACACACATCAAGTTCTACTTATATTTCTCTGTTTTGTTAGTCCTCAGAGATTGGAATTAACTTTTATTCAACAGAATGTTTCTCCAGCTATGCTTCTTAGATTCCTCAAGGAACACCGGTCAGAATGGGCTGACAGTAACATGGATGTGTACTGTTCTTCTGCTGTTAAAGCAATCCCTTGTAGTTTACCAGGGTCTTTTGTTGGTGGATTTGGTAGTCAGGTCATCCTTCCTTTGGCTCATACAATTGACCATGATGAAGTAAGATTCTTGAATTGCCCTGTGGATTGCATTTCTCGTCTTTGCATTTGCATATTTGTGTGTAATCCCACTTGTTATTCCTTTTTGATGCAGTTCTTGGAGGTACTTAAGTTGGAAAATACTGGTCACTGTCAGAATGCTATTATGCCTCCGGAACTGTTCGTCTTACAAGTAAGGACATTTATATAATGTGCCTTTTGTGTTGCATTATGGAGACAAGTTGGGCAAAACCTACATATTCTGACTACTAGATCTACCTCAGAGAAAATGATGCAATCACTTACACAGTATGATTATTATCTACACAACATCAGTAGTATTGCTAGTCCATCTTCTGTCTTGTTGTACTGACAAGTATTTCGATTGTTATTGAACCTTGAATAATTTCTGTGCATAGTTGTCTGGGCTGTGGGCTGGACTGTCATCTTTAGAAAGCTGTTTTATATTTTTATCGACTTAAATTTTTGTTTAGAATTAAACCGTAAAGTTTGAAATGTGTAATGTTTGTTTGTTTGTTTTTTTTGCATTCTCTTCTATGGCAGCTTTGCAGTGGTGTTGATGAGAGTGCTATTGGAACATGCTCTGAGCTCATTTTTGCTCCAATTGATGCATCATTTGCTGATGATGCTCCCTTACTTCCATCTGGGTTTCGTATCATTCCTCTTGACTCTGTGTTGGTATGTTATTTTTCTCCAAAGAGTAATTATTTTAGAAAAGGTGCTAATGGCTCCCTTCTGTTTACTCTTAAATTGTGCAATTCTTAACAATGTAGGATCCCTCAAGTCCTAATTGTACATTGGATCTTGCTTCCTCTCTTGAGATTGGGGCAACAGGAAATAAAGTGTTTGGTAATTGCTCTGGCAGTTCTGGGAGCATGAGATCTGTCATGACCATTGCATTCCAGTTTGCATTTGAACACCAGCTCCAAGAAAACGTTGCATCCATGGCCCGGCAATATGTGCGCAGCATTATATCATCAGTTCAAAGGGTAGCTCTTGCACTTTCATCCTCTCGTCTGGGTTCTCTTGGTGGCCTTGGGCCACAACCTGGAGGTCCTGAGGCGCTGACCCTGGCTCGTTGGATCAGTCATGGTTACAGGTGTCTCTTATGAGTTATAATGTCTTTTCTTTGACAATACACCATTTCTCAATATTGTCCCCCACAATAATTTTCTTCTTTTCATTTAGTAAGAACTTGTGTCCACTTTTATTATGATACTCTTCATTGACGTTTTACTATTGTAATATTATTCGCTTTTGTGCTTTGTAGCATCATCCAAATCAATTCTACTTTGAATATATCCTGTTTTACTGTTTCTTTGAAATTGTTTTGTTAAGTTTCTCGTCTGCTTGAATAATGTTCATGAAAAGATTTAACATCATTAGCAAATATGTCAGGAAGTATCATCGGGCATTAATTTAGTCTAGAAGTACTTTATATAAATTAGCTGGTGACAGTTCAATGTTTCCATCATTTTTGGTTTTACACTGATTTCCCCTCAATGAAGTTCAATTCTCTCTTTCCATATAAAAGTTAGAAGGGAACATATGGAAAATGTAACCAAATCAGGAATTAGCAACTAGTGTATGTACTGATGTTGTTGGAAACTGAAGAGTCAATATGTACATTTTTCTATATCCTTTTCTGTAGGTTCCTCATCAAGTCATTAGTTTTATCCTAGCAATGACACACCATGGTTGATAAGTTTTTTGCATGTGTAAGTATTGTTGATCAATTTGTCGTTCTGTCTGCTTGCCAGTACTGATGAGACAAGGAATCTAAAAAAAAAAGAAAGGAAAGAGAAGGTTGTTTTAGACGGACTTAATGTGATTGGTGATACATTTTATTGCCATCATGTGATTACTGCTAATCTTCCCTTGATTGATGTAGGTGTCACTCTGGTGTGGAGTTATTTAAATCAGTCAGTGTAGGCACTGAATCTACTCTCCAGGCCTTTTGGCAGCACTCGGATGCTATTGTTTGCTGCTCTCTAAAGGTTTGTTCTACTTTGCTAATTTGATTTTTTATTTTGACGAAAAGTAGGATACTCTGCACCTTTGCTAGGAAGCAAATATGCAACACGGACGGAAGCACCGATTTATTTCAATTCTAGTAAAGATTTTGCAAATGTATCTCTAACTCTAGTTGTACGGCAGCCTTGACATTTTTTAGATTTTGTTAAGCTTGTAGGATGTTCTTGACCTTCGTGCAACTGCTGCCATTAATAAATTTTTATATTAATTATATAATGCTGTGCTTATAATTTTACTTCTGCAGGCAATTCCGGTTTTCACCTTTGCCAATCAGGCAGGTCTCGACATGCTGGAGACAACGTTGGTTGCTCTGCAGGACATTACGCTTGAGAAGATACTTGATGATCAAGGAAGAAAGACTCTTTGTGTGGAGTTTCCTCATATAATGCAGCAGGTTTACGTCCTTTTTTGCTTTCTTTCTGGTTGCCTTGTTTATTGTTCATGATGTCTTATCAGTCCCATAGCATGTATTCGGTTAATTATATCCGATTGCACGCTATATCATGGCCTTCTCACCCTTTCAGTATATTTCTTGCACTTCTCATCTACTTCTGAAATAGTGATAGCTTTGTTGGGTGTTTACAGTTTTAATCTCTATTGTGGTTAGGGATTTGCGTGCCTCCAAGGTGGAATCTGTGCCTCAAGCATGGGAAGGCCTGTATCTTATGAGAGTGCAGTGGCATGGAAAGTCCTGAACGAGGAGAGCAATCCTCATTGCATCTGCTTCATGTTCCTGAATTGGTCTTTTGTTTGAGTGTTATTCTTGTATTAAATTTTCTGGCGACATATGTTTCATTCTCGAGTTCGACTTCAGGGTCTAGACTTTGATTTACTGAGAGTAAGTTATTAGTCTTTATATGTATCTGTTTAATTCGGTAACTTGAGCTAGTTTTTCTTGCATCTTGGAAAAGATGTCTTCGCTCTCACCCATGTTTTAATGGATTTTGAGTTTACATATGTGAGAGGATTTGTGGAGTGCTTGAGTTCTGCTTTCTTTTTACTGCATACAATAATGGTTGTGTTGTGATGGAATCTATGCTTGCACCTCAAATCAAATCATAAACAATGAGTCTGCTTGTAAAAATTGTTGCGCAAGATAATTAGGAAATCGCTGTATGAGGTCTGTGTAATGTAGGATCTGGTTGGCGCTTGTGTTCACTATGGTTTGTATGTAGGGCCTGGGATAACCGATGTTTACGTGAAAAAGCTTGGAAAACCCTGGTTTATGGTATCGCACGAGACTTTCACAATTGAATTGATCCACTGAAGTTCAAAGGCCGCTTTCGCTTGGGAGGAAATTCTCAAACTGCGGTGTAGCTCTCCCTTGGGAATTGTACGGTAAAATCTCTCTTGCTTTATATAGTTTTTTTTTCTTGTTTTGTTTGTGGACTGGTGTTCGGCTGTTTCTAGACCGATCAATTCTTGACGTGTTAGGCATCATAAAATTTAGTTATAATTTTTTTAATTATTTTAATTTTTTTTTGTGATTTATAGTTAATAAATATAATTTTATTTTGATACGATTGAACACCATTATTATATAATTTAACATAATTGAAATTGATTGAATTTATTAATATATGTTTAACATTAATAATAGATTGTTAAGTATATTATCAATAAATTACATCTAAATATATTTAATATATGTTTAAAATTATTATATTATTAATAATCAAGTATAATTTTTTTAAAATATAAGAAGTATTGATGAAAAAATAATAGACACGATAACACGAGAAGTACACGACACAATTCAATTGATAGGTTTAATTATACCACTAGGTAACTAACCTGTTTAATGTAGAAAGCTTGTAATGTCATATTGGGCAATTTTTTTCTGTTTCCCGTGCTTATATTTACGTTGGCAACTAACTTTGCCTTTAGCAAATGCGTAGGAAAATGACTCTGTTCTTTCTGCTTGTTAATATTATAAAGAAATCGGTGTTGTCTTTAAATTTTTTTTTAGTAGAATACACTAGTCCTCTTAAGTCAAATTTTAGACAACAATTATTCACTATCTTTAAACAACAGTACAACTAGCAGACATTTGTCTTAAAAGCAAAAAAGCAAATTGACAAATTAAAGGAATGAAGTTAATTCAAAATGCCCAATTTCTAGGCTTTTGGAGACCATCGTTCCAAGACCACCTTGTTTGGCTTAGAATTTACATGTAATCGATAGGTAAAAAGATCGGCCTTTATTTTGAGTCTAGATAACTTGAGCAACACTTTCGACTTGTTTAATTTAGACATCTACTAGTGGAATCCGTGCCTTCCTAGATTTCGTGTACCCCAACTACAAAAGTGTAACATCATCATCAAAGGTCTTATTGGAAACGTACTTTGACGGAAGGCTTCGTAAGAATAGATCGTTACATTAGTGGCAAGCAGGGGTTTGATAGATCGTCCTGTTAAAACACGCAGTAGTAACATGTGGGCATGTAATGATCCAATTGCCTACCGTCCTATCTTCTCTACTAAAAACTTATTTCATTTACAAAAGCAATGCTCTCAACGCTCCTTTGGCATGTTGTGTCGGGGTAAAATTCCTATTTGGCTGCATCGAATCGATGAAAAGATTAAGAGGAGATGTCGTGGTCCTTTGAACTTCGATCTCGTAGACTTTCGTCGACGTAAATTCCCTATTTGACTACATAGAATCGGTGGAAAGATCAAGAGGAGATGTGGTGATACTCTGAACTTCGATCTTGTAGGCTTTCCTCAATGGAAAGTCAAACCATTCTTTTTCGGCTTTCCCTTAGTCAAGTTTGGTCTGAAGATAGCAACTACCTCTTCTAAGTAGACATGTAAAACGGACTAGGTTGGACCGATCTGGCCCAAAAATACTAGACCCTGATGGGGCTGGACCGGGTCAACCCGACCTGTCCACGAAAACGAGCCAGGTTGAGCCAGGCCGTGGATTAAAATCCCCTGGAACGGCACGGTCCGTGGCCCGCTAGTGGGTCAGTCTATGGGCCGGCCTGGTCCATAGATTTTTAAATAAAAAAAATTTATTTATTATTAAATAATTAATATATAAATTAAAAAACTTGAAAAGATATTCAACATTTTACATTAACAATTAAATTTAAAAAATTATTTATTATTAAATAAATGAAATTTACATTTTTACATTTACATTAGATATTCTGATATTCAACAATTTACATTTTTTACGTTTACAATTATTACATTAATATATATTAAAATTTTATAAGAGAAATTTATACATTTTTTAATTTGTAGCAGAAGCTCCTGTCCCTGTTGAAGTTGTTGTCTCTTCGTCTTCAGATTCTTCGTTTAAGTTTAAATTTTGTAGACGATGAATTGTATCATACCAATCTTTCAAGTAGACAGAGGCTTCTACAAATTTTTCTGATAATTTACGTCTTCTATCAATTAAAACTCTTTTCCCAGCAGAAAAAGCAGACTCCGACGCCATAGTAGACGTCGGAATCGTTAGTAAATCTTTAACCATCTTAGAAACTATAGGAAACTTAATAGCAGTACTAGACCACCACTTTAATATATCTAAATTATCCATTACAATATCACTAAATGCAAACTCATATTTTAAATAATTTTCTAATTTATCATTAGTTGTAGATTTTACATATTTTCTTTTTTTCTTATTTAATCTTCTCCAAAATGAACTACTACTACAACAACAACAATGTGATCCTACAAAACTAGATGTATGTGCACTAGAACTACTTTCACCATAATTATTAACATATTCTTCAAATAATGCATATAAAGTTTCCTTAATTTTATTATTATATTTATCTATTTTTTCATTTTGATTCATATTACTAAAAATATCATTTATAAGTACCATGCAATTAACTAATTTATGTCTAGGATCCATAATTAAAGCTAAGTATGACCACATTGGAGGCTCATTCCAATAATTATTATATTTTTTTTCATCATTTTAATAATATATTCAAATTACGGGAATTGTCTATATTGTTGATAAGTATTTGTAATATTAAATAAATTAACTAAAACTAAAGAACTAGTAGGATAATATTGACAAGATAATTGATTAATTGTTGTGTAAAATGGTTCTAAAAATATATGAATTACATTAGCATTATTCCAATCTTTATCATTTAGTAAATAATTAGATCTTGAATTATAATATGTTGTAATTACGTTACTATAAGATAAACACGAAGTTAACATATCATATGTTGAATTTCATTTGTGTTGAACATCTAGTTTAAATTTTTTAGCTTTTATACCTTGTTCTGCACATAAATATCTAAATTCTTGAAATCTTTTACCTAATGTTTGAATAAATAATATAGCTCTTTTATATTTTCTATATAAGGCCAAATGCGATGTATACATTCTTTTACAATTAAATTTAAAATGTGACAACAACACCTACAATGAAATAAATCATTATTTAATATAGGTTTTAAATTTCTTTGTAATATTACTACTACAACATTATTATTATAAGCATTATCAAAAGATATTGTATTAATTTTATTATATATTTTAAATTCTTTACTAATATCTTTTATAATATTTGCTATGGCTTTTCCAGTGTGTGGATGATCAAAAAGTCTAAAAGCAATTAATTTGTTTTGTAAATTTCATTTTATGTCTATTCAATGTGTTGTTAAACATAAATAAGGAAAATTATTTCAGCCTGTCCAAATATCACAAGTTAATGATATTTTATATAATAAACTAAAAAACATTTCAATTAATATTTCTTTATCTTTTTTAAATATTTTATAAATTATATTTTTAGTAGTATTCTTAGAATGACCTTTAAATTGTGGGTTTAAATAATTTTGTACACAACTTTCAAATTTTTTATTTTCAGAAAAATTAAAAGGTTGTTTATCTTATACTATTAATTTTGTTACATCATATTTTTCTTCTTCTGTATTATATTTCTAATTAATTATTCCACTAGAACCAACATGTAATTTAGAATGTCTTAAGTTTGTATTATTGTCTTTATTATGGACAGCTATACATTTTGTTAAATGCCTAGTAATATGATCTACACCCCCACTCATAGGACAATTATTTACTAAACCACAATATTTACAATAACATTTATTTTCATGTATGGGATCTAGGGTTACATGTTTCCAAACCCATGATCTTTGCTTCCTAGATTTTTTAGTTCCAGTAGATTGTGTTTGTGGGGTCGTTGTGGTTTGAGGTTGTTCTGATTCTTGGGTAGGGTTATACTTAGGGTCAGGGATATAATTATGACTTCCTATATTAAAAGAATAATCCATTTTTAAGGCTAAAAAAATTGATAATAAAAAAAACCTTAACCCTAAAAAACCAAAATCCAAAAATAGAGGGATTAGAAGTAAAGAAATAAGAGGGATTAGAAGTAAAGAAATTGATTGGCGCCTGGCCGGCTGTCAGTGGACATAGATGTTGAACCGCTGGACAATTGGAGATGGAGACCGAAGTCTAGAGTGTAAGATTGTTATTGCTGAAGAATGATGACCGGAGTCCGAAGTCCAAAGCCAAACTTGTATTGCACACAAGGGAGAAGAGTTGAGACTTAGGGAGAAGAGTTGAGAAATTTAGAGTATAGTGTAGAGAGAAGAGAGATGGAGAATTGAGAAGGAGATGAGCTGTGGAAAATGAAAAGAATGAAGTGGTATTTATAGAAGAATGAGGTGGGTTAATTATTAAAAAAATAAAATAAAATAAAATAAAATATTGCACATTGCAACGTTCATGCAACGTTCACATGAATGTTGCACAACAATGTTCATTTTCTTCATTATTTTTATTTAAAATCGGGCCAACACGGCCCGACCCGTCATTAAAACGGGCCCATAATTGGGCCTACTAAAACGGGCCGCACCGACCTAGTCCATGGGCCTGGTACCGCTTGTGGCCCATGATGGGTTGGGTTGGGCCGATCCGATTTTTTTTGGGTCGTTCCGGTCTAGGCTAAAATATGGGCCGGGCCGGGGCGGCTTGAGCGAACTCGGCCCAATTTACACCTCCACCTCTAAGGTTTCGATAGAGGTTGACTCCGCGTTTGGGGATTCAGTGGCTGGTCAAATGGTCGTCCTTGTGGTATGGTAGCTGCTGCTTCTGACGATGTTGCCATGGGGGTAGGCTCATAAGGATGGACGACGTTTCTTTGTCCTTGGTGCCCAGATTGGCAGTGGAAGCTTTTGTGGTATCGAGAGCCGATCATTGACGGATCTTGTGCTTCGGTGGGGGAACCAGATGTTGCTCCTTTTTTGCATTTAGTATCTGTGCCGGCGTCGGTGGAAGGTTGGGTTCCGATAACGTCGTCGACAACACTTCAGCAATCTATTTGGCAAGGTGGGTCCTGTAGCCATGATGAGTGTTTTAACATTTTCAGAACATATCCTTCAACCAATTCGTGTTCCAGTGGTCATAAAACTCATATTGGAATGGTAGTTGACCTTCTTGAGGAGGTGTTGGCTCCACCATCCCTTAATGCCTTTAATTATTTTGGGTTTAATTTCTCAATTAAGACATTTCGAGAGAAATTGCTAGCCAACAATTATGTTAATGCTGAGGTTATTAACTCGTGTGACCATGCCGGTGGAACCCTGCACAGCTCTCCTCTACCGGGTGCGTGGAAACACATGAGGAGACCCGATATGGTCACGGCGAAGATGGTGAATCCAGACAAGGAGACTAGACTCGGAGACTCCAAGGAAAGATGAGAACGGATAAGGAAAGGAGTCGCCACCTAGTCTTTTAATGGAAAGACGAGGAAAACCAAAAACACAGGAAAACCAAGAAGTAAATAAGATGCGAAAACATGTGTACTCCGTGCCTAATGGATATAATGCACTAATGAATGCGGGCCAGAGTAAGGGTAAGGATTATGGTTACGCATGGGGAAGGGGTTAGGCACCCCCATGAGCCCAAGAAACTCGGTCTGTTTAGGTTTTCTACATGCCAATGGTCTATGGGTGTGTACTAGCCTATTCTGAATGCTAATGTCAAAAATGACTAAAAAACATGTCAAATCAAAGAGAAGAAATGAATAAAAGGGAAAAAGTTAATCCGAGGGTCAAATGTAGGCATTGAGAATGCCGCTTTACTGTACGCCCATGGGCGATGAGGAAAATCATGAAAATCGAGAAATTCTCAGAAAGCGTTATGCAAATCAGCGGAAACTCGAAGAAATCCAAGAAAATCAAATTGGGAAAATAATCCTCTTTCTGGGACAATGTCGGCTTTGTTAAGCCTTTTAATGTACGCTCTCGGGCGATGGAAGTCCAAATCAAGTCAAAAGACAGGGAAATCAGAAAAAATCCGAAAAATGATGAGAAAACCAAGCTTAAAATGAGCAAGAAATGCGTGCGCAATGTAAGGAAAAATGCAAGAAAACTTGTATGAAATGCTGCAGCAAAATATGCAAAATGCCAGTGAGAGTGTAAAAGTGTGAATTCCAGGGGCCTTTGCGTAAAAAACCCAAATTCTGAATGAAAACAGAAATTTTAAAGCCAAATCACCAAAATTACTTAGAAAAACACTTCTCATGCAATTCTAGAGAAATCTAGGGTCAGGTGTGCAAAAGTATGCGTTCCTAGTCAAATTGAAGGTTTCCAGGGGTTAAAATGCAATTCTGCCATTAAAACATTCATTTAAAGCAATTCAGTGGAAATTCAGGGTAAAATATGCAAGAAAAAGGATCCATGAAAGTTTCAAGGGCAATTCAGTAAATTTACCCTAGAAAACAGCATTCAGTGTGAAATCTATAAAGTGCAGGTGCTCAAGTACAATTTAACCATAGAAATATGCATTCAGAAGAGTTTTAGAAAAGTCCGGGGGCTAAAATGCAAATTAACCAAAGAATTATGCATTCAGAATGATTTCAGAAAAGTTCAGAGACTAAAATGCAATTTAACCAGAGAAATATGCATTCAGAATGATTTTCAGAAAACTTAGGGGTTTAAATGCAATTTAACTAGAAAAATATTCATTCATAAAGGTCTCAAAGAAGTTCAAGGTCCTTTATGCAAAATTATTGGATTAAAATGCATGAAAAGAAGCTATGGGGAGTTTTTATTAAACTTTTAAACCTGGAAAACATTATTTTGAATACTCAAGGAGCATAATGCAATATTTTCAGTTAAAACTTTATTCAAACGATTTAAGAAAAATTATCAGGGACCTAAATGTAAGAAAAAGACCTGAATGTAAAAAAAAGGACCTAAATGTAACAAATGAAATGTTATAGAGGTTTGTTAAAAGAAAAAATATTTTTAATCTTTTAAGAGAAAAGGAAGCGACGGTCGTCGGCGACGGAGCTTCGCCTTTGGCGACCGTCGGAGGGGCTACTGGAGGCTCTCCCGTGGTCTGATCTGTGATCAGACCCCACGGGAAGCAAGAGGAGAAGGAGGGGAGAAGATCCAACGGATTGGATCGAGAATCCAACGGCAGAAGTGGGCCTCCCACCTCCCTCGTCGTCGGAGCATTCCGGCGTCGGCATCGAGGAAGAAGGGAGCTCTAGAGGCTGTGATGTGGCGATCCAAGGGTTAAGGAGGTTTCAGGATGTCGAGTGGAGCATCTTCTCTCCTCCAGGGACTCAAGTGATGGATGGTGACGCAAGGGGGGCTCCGACAGCCGTCGATGTCTTCTTCTCCGGCGAGCAAGGTTGCAGGCGTGTTCCATAGGTCGTAGCTCAACTCCGGAGGCTCTGATGTGCTTAGGGTGCGCCGTGGAGGCTTGGAGAGGCACGGCGATGCTGGAGGCATGGCGTCTTTCTCTTGCTGCGGTCATCTTCCCCGGCGACGGCGTCTGGGAGCGATTCCGACGAGCTTATGGTGGAGGCTTCAGGAGGTAGCGGAGCGACGCGCGGAGGAGCGGAGAGGCAATAGAGATGTTCAGGGAGGAAGGGACGACTCTCTGGGCCAGGGCCGTGCCTTGGACCAAGTCCCCCACCTAGGCCACTAGAAAACAGCTCCGGCAAGGCCTGGGGGCTAATTCCGACCAGAGGAAGCCTCTGGCCTGATCGGAATCGACTCGAGAAGTCACAAGGAATCCTAGGAAAGTAGAATTGAAGGCAATGGAAGCTAAAGGAGGGCGTACCTGGTCCAGCAGTGGTGCAGGTGATCGAAGCTTGCTGAGGAAGGCACTGGGGTAGGCTGGAGAGCTCGGGAAGGCCACGAGAGAGTAGCACAGAGCTCTGGGATCTCTCCTCCCCCTTTCTTTTTTCTCCAATTCTCGCTCTGTACCCCTCCTTTTATAGATGAGGTCCGACGACTTGTAACAACCCATTTCTCTGTTACAGAACTCCTAATCATCTAACAGAATTCTCCAACCAACTAACTGAACTCCCAACACCTAACGACCTATCAAACTACTGTCCTCCTCGCTCCCTCTTGTCCCCTTGCACGTCGACAGAGATCAACGACGGTCCAAGCTCACGGTGAGGTATCCGACAGCTCTGGTACGTGAAGGGCTCGTGCTGGGGAGTGGCTGCAGCTGGTCAGCATGCTAGAGGATGGATGGCTGGATGGATGGGCTGCTGATCAGTGGCTGGTTCGTGTGGTTTAGGTGAAGTCAGTGAAGGAAAAAAAATGGGTTTATGAGGTTGTAGACACCCCGATTTTGAGGTAACCCAGGAATGAGTGTCCCTATGTTGCTTTGGATGTGATCAGCCCTTAAACCGAGCCCCAAACCCATTAGCCAGAGCCCAAATCAGACATTTGTGAGCAGGGCTGGCGCACCA
>JAMKQA010047226.1:0-19832 GCA_024699735.1 Posidonia australis | reverse complement strand
GCTACGAGCTCGGTGACCCGAACAACTAGGTATAACTACCCAGGCTCAGCCTACACCAGCGGTGACCCGAACAACTAGGCTCAAAGGCCCAAGCTCAGCCTACACCGTCTTCCAGCTCGTAAACCACATCTCTTTCCATAACACATTTTAGTGTTCTAAAACTCTTTCCAGTTTTTAAAGAAAATCATTTTCCTTTTCATTCATTCTGTTGCAGGACTCTGTTCCTTGCAACACACAACCCTCCACTAGGGTCACCACACCAGCTAACAGTCACAACAAACCATTAATTGGGTCTCAAGCCCAAAAACCACCCAAAATCATCTTTTAAATCATTTATAGGGTCAAAACCCAAAAACCATGCCCAAATCCACAATTTGGAGAAAAAGAAGAAGAAAAAGAGGAAATGAGGAGGAGGAGAAAAAGGGAAAAGGAGGGTGGGGCCCTAGGAGAGAAAAGAGAAAGAAAGGAAGGAAAGAAGAAAAGAAAGAAAAAAAGGAAAGGAAGTCACTGCACGAGGCCAAACCACACAACCTTCCACGTCCACATGGTTGGTGCCAGTAGAGACTAGCCACCAAAGTACGCCAACCAAACTCTGAGGCCCAGAACAAACCCACTAAACTCCTATGAGGACTGATACAGCACCTGAACCACACAATACCAATGGGCTAGAAACCAACAATCTAGGCATAAGACACTATTGAAGACGTGTCCAACATTAGGCACTGAGGCTCCCAATGCCCAACACACTTGAATTCCACTTTAATTATCTGGTCAAAATACCACTTCCAAATCTCGATCATTACACTAGTACTTATTCGAGAAGACTTTGTCGAATCATTCAAATGGATTGTATGGATGGTGTTGATACGTGATTCAGAGCTTATTGGTACTTTGTAACGGATTGACGATAAAGGCTTGAATCTCAATTTGAGTGTTAGTAAGTATTATCCAACCTTAATCTAGTAAACGTACTAGATATTGTTTCTTCATGATATCGCTCATGTTTACTTGTTTGTGTGGTTTGTGCATTCGTGGTGTAGGAGTCATGTATAAATTATCTTAAAGTGAGATTTCATTTGTGTTGCTCAACATCATGAACGATTAAATGAACATGTTTGGTTAGAACTTCATCAAGTTGGAAAAGTTTAAGGATTTCCAACTACAGTGTATCAAAGGAAAAAGTTATATATATTCACACGAGAGATGATTAGAGTGGATCCCTACCCTAACCCAATGGATGAAATGACAATGCCATGAGTCTAATAAGAGGCTCAAACTGTTCAGTGACTTTGGATGAAGAGTAACTCCTTGTGCAAGGGGTATATTCTAGATCGTTTGAAGGATTTAGCCAAGTAGAATCATATGCTAAGAAGGAGAAGGCAAAGGAAATCTAGAAAGCCCTAGAAAAAAAGTACAAAGGTGATGAGAGAATCTTAAAGATTTACATTATCAAATCTTTCTTTCTTTTTGAATGGGTAACATGGCCTTCAATCTGAAATTTGAAGATGGCAAATCAATATTGTTGCATGTCACTGATTTTGGGAAGATGTCATAGAAATTGTCTGAGGAGGACATGACAGATTAATAATGGTGATTGAACAATCTCAACAACCTTCCAATGAGTTAGTCCAACTTCACCAACGAGATGCATAAGGAGGAGGAGGATGAGACATTGGACAATCACCATGATACATGCTAAGTAGGTGAGATAAGATTAACTAAGGATATTTTGTCTCCTTGATGCCTCCATGTAATCTATATTTTGTCTATATATATACACACACTTTTTGAGGGCTTACCCTCCTTTTACTCTGTAAAAAAAAAGATTAAAGAGCTAAGGATATTTCATTAGGATTTTTGCCCAATATTCTTATCTATGAAAGCCTTAAAAAAAATCATGTCAATTTTGTCTATTAAGGCCTTAAAGAAGAGCTATGTCACCACCATCATTATCATAGCACTTTCATACCTTCTCCACCACCACCAACTCAATACCATCACCACCATTGCCACTCCCACCACCACCTTCACCACAAGCATAATTGGCATTCCACCTTCATCACCATTATACCTGTTGCACTATGGGGGAAGTGATGGGAGTTTGCTCCGAAATTGGATACTCTCCTTCGACTTGACTTCATGAAATGAATTTCTTCAACTACAAAACAAAGGATTAGAAAAATTATCTCACCTGCAAGATAAAGAAAAACTTGGAGTCTCCAACTAGGTTAGAAAGTATAGAAATAGAGGAAAACTTGATAAAACCACCTATTCTATTTGCTTGACTTACATTAAAGGCATCGAATACAAAAATCTGAGAAAATAAGATAAGCATTGCTAGGTGTGGATGGAGAAGGTAGTGGTTTACCAATAAGCACCCCAACACCCCCAACGTGTCTGTCCAAAAGGACCATCTCTGCTACTATATTTTACTTTTACAAAATTCTATAAGTGAAATTATTTAAAAAGGAATAACTACAATAATATGAAAAGACATGAAACTATCGAGATAAACTATGAAAGAACCTTACATTGTACCTATGGCTTTAAAACTATATGTGAAAACTAACAAAAGGCCTCCTTCCATGGTAGTTGGGAGGGGGCTTATGTTGCAATTTTGTAAATAAAGAGGGGAAAATCTCTAATTTGCAAATTTTGAAAGACTTCAAGCAGAATGTTATAAAAATAGTATATTCTATGTGAAAAAAACTAGAAAACAATATTTTGATTGAAAAACCTTTGCAGGATGGAAATGCAATAAAACGAGTGATTTTGAGAAAACCCTTTTCATGTTTTTTGATGTGTAGAACTTAAATAACATTAGAAAAAGATAATTTCAACATCATGCTCGCTATTATGATATGATAAAAACTAGGGAAGATGAAATCAAGAAAAAAATGCATTTTGACTAAAGACAAGGTAGATTTTACCTTGATATTGTGTTTCTCTTTTGACCAAAACCTCAAATGGCTTGCAGAGAGTCTAATCTTTTCTTGAAATGTGAGAAAAACTCTACTTTCCAAGCTAACAAAGTTCCCACTATAGAAATCTAGTTTAGAAACACTATATCTAAAGCTTATAAGTTAATCTCTACTTGAAAAAAATGATAGAACTCTCTTTGAGAGAATTTTCTCCAAAGCTCTACCCATCTCTCTCTCTTGTCTTGAGGTTCTTAAAATGAGAAGAATTGAGCACTATTTATATTTGAAAAGGTCATTAGTGTAGGTAATTATCTTAAAATTTTAAACTTGTTTAAACCTTGATAACCACGATTAATTAAGAAAATTAATAAAAAAATCCTAAAATCATCAAATGGAGCCATAGATTTTTTTAAAACTAGTAGCTATTGTGCATGTACATCACCAAGTAACATGTGCCATTAATGTTGTAATAAATTTTATTATTTTTTATCTTTTAACAAGACATTTACTTTATAAAGGTCTTGTCGTTTATTAGATGCGGGAATATTCCTAAATCTTATGAATTACCATTTTGTCTTCAAAGATTAAGATAATTCTATCGATCAAGATTTTGCTAATTGTGATTTAGAGTTAATAACCTTCTTAATTACCATTAGGGTTTGTTTGACTTTTTCCATTTTTAAGATTTTGCCACAATCATCTAGGGTTTATTTAGAATAAAAATTACCTAATTTGAGAGAGTATTAACTTGGTTCTATTTTTATGTTTTCTCCCATGCTTAAGGTAAACCTAAACTTTCGAGATAATCTATTTTCTAAGTGAATGAAATTGTGTTGCAGATTATTTAAGATTTAGACCTTAACTATCCACTTCCAGAACAATGGCGTGATTATCGGATTGTATTGCAATTCATGTTACCTATTCAATGTTAAACTCTTTAACTTAGGAAAGACGAAATAGCATTGACTTCCTATGGTGATGCGGCCTACCGAAGGGTAGTATTCAAAGACCCATCATGTGTGTGAATGAGTCCAGGCTTTTCTAGAGAAGGTTGACTTAGTAGGGTTGCAACACTAAACCCAATGTTTGTGTCTTGGTGTGTATTTCAAAAAAAGGTGTTTTCTGACATATTAAGGTTGTACTTAGGTGAATGATTGTATACAAGAACAACCTTGGAAGGCTATTATAACTTTCAACTTTAACTACCTATCACTAAGATAATATCATGATTATCGACTATACTAGGGGATCATGTTACTTATTAATTGGTAAGCCTATGTCCTGAAATGTGCATCTAATCTGGTACTAACATCATGCCATGTCTTCACCTGTCAGAGCATCAATACATCAAGATAAGTGATGTGTGTGTATGGATTTTGTAGGGACTCGAGTGAAAATTTAATATTTCTAGTTAACACTTTAATTCAAGACATTTTATCCATACAGAAAAAAGTCTATTATACTATTTTTCTGATTTCTAAGGTATATGTATAAATTTTATAATTTTATCATTTGCAAAGAAAAAAAAAACAACAAAGAGAAACGAAGGCATTTATTGAAGAAAGAAAATCTCGAAATGTGTGAATCTTCTCACCACAACCGCAACTGGCACCCATGGCTAGGAAACATGGAATAGTTAAAAGGTGGTGATGCTTAATTATTGGGATACTAAAGGCGATTTCAAGATGGACATTTACGTCATCTTACAATCAGTTAGCGTCCATCAATGATAACGCATATATCATTTGCATGTAGTGTTACTAGGGGCATGAAAGCAAACGATTTGGTCTTATTAGGGTAATCGAGAGAAATTCCAAAAAAAAACAGAACATAGCAGACTGTCAGACTTAACACAAGTATTATGGCAAAACAAACCATGTTGAAGTCCACGCATATCTCGGGCTCCTTTTTCCGTTCTCCACTTCCAAACACAGCATTAAGATTTAAGGCCCAACTACCAAAAAAAAAGAATACTTCCACTTTAACGTAGAAATATGGATAAATTAACCATTCAATCAATGTAAACGAAAACATTGAACACAATGAATCATATAGAGTATCCTACTTTAGCAAAATTCAGCATGGAATAAAAATGAACGTACAATATAGAGGTTTCTTTTTCGGGTCACATCTTTGTACAGTAAAATCAGTGTCGGTAACTTTTTCATAAACTATTGAAGATGACAGAGAAATACAAACGTTTTCAAAAACAAGCTTTCTGGTTAACAAAACTTGATATGATGTACGAATTCGCACTCTAACTGTAGTCAAAAGGGGGAAAAGGTTCAGATTACTCCAACGAGAGGCTTCTAACTGTAGTCAAAAGTGGGGAAAAGTCCACATTACTCCAACGATAGGCTTCACCTTCTCATAAAGATGCCCAAACCATTGATTAAATGTTGATGCCCTTGAAATATTTCCTGGGCTTTGGACATTAGCATACCAGGGGTGATACTGCCACTAGACACGAAATTATAGAAATTGTTAGTTTTGAAAACAAGCATGCATCTAGATGTATTTTAATTTATAAGAAACAAGGTTAATTGTCAGAACAGCCAACCTGTATGTCTTGCAATCATCCACAAGCTTGAGAAAGTCCTGATACTTTTCCTCATTATGAAGTGTTCGTTTCACAGTTGTCACATAAGATACAGCATCCTTCTTAGTAAGTTTACGTATGTCCCTGTACATATATTTCTCATAACCTTACCACATAATATGAATGATGAGACCGTAATGATTTTTATTTCTTAACCAACATATAAAGTAACAAACCAACGTGTAAAAATGGCTTAAAATGAGCATCTCATGCCAAATGTGGAAAAGACGAACTTTATTTGAAATCAAATGTTTGATAGGTTACTTAAGTTGTATGACGGACAGTAATGGGTGTGAGTAAATCCTGTTCTGGACAAAAAATACATACTTTATATATATATATATATATATAGATAGATAGAAGTAAGAAATTAATTACATCTTCCCTTAAATTAACTATTTTAAAGCAAGATGCAACATAATCATTGATGTTAATCCAATGATTATTATGAAAATCACTATTTTGTAATTAATGGTTTTGTAATTTTTGTTTTGATGTTAAATAAAATTATGTTAATTATTATATAACGTGTAAATTTATTTTGAATATGATAACTATTTTCTGTATATGTTTGTTGATTTTTTCCATACTAAACGTGGGTTTGAATCAACTCATGCTTGGAATAATTAATTAACTACTTTTCATATTTAAATATCTGACATTTTAAATAACTTCAAAAAAAACTACCATATTAGACATGAGCTTGAATCAATGCACATATTTAGCAATTAATTGTTTTTCATATTTAAATTTCTAAAATTTTAAATAACTTCCAAAAAAGTCTATTAACATGTGGTAGATCATTACTAAAAGTTTATATCTTTATAGAATTTCCTTTTTCATTCTAAAATTTTGCTTTATTTTCGTATATTCATATAACTACCATTATTAACTTCAGACATGAGTTACTCCCTTGGTTGCATTTAAGAAAATTCGATTTTGATTTTTCGTTGGTGCCTTACAAGTCTTTCCTTGAAAATCTTCTTCAATTTTCACTAAACTATTTTCAAGATTATCAGGTTTGAGTATTATTTTCGTCATAATATTCAACATATTTTCTACACATCTTATATTACATACATATATTTATTCCTCTATTTTTAAGCTTATTGTGTGTTGCTTTTATTTGTATAATTTTAGTGTTACATTACAATTTGTAGTATCGTATTACTCTTTCATTCATCTACATGATATAGATTAAATGAGATAACATAATTGAACATTATTGTTGTAAATGTCATACTATTATATATTCAATTGGTGTGCTATTATGTAATAATTGGTCTTTTGTTTATAAGGTAATTGTATGATGCTTTTGTTTACAAGAATTTAGTGTTACTTCACGATTTCATTGTTCCATAGCAATTTAGTGTTTGAATGCTTTTGTCATCATTTGGGATACACAAAATCTCTTCTACATTGCAAACCTTAAACTCATATGTTGTATCCCCTAATATGAAAAAACCATTCCCAAGATACTGTGTAAGCAACTTATCCAATTCATTGATTGCGATTTTACCCACTAACATGTATAAATGCCCAAAAGGTGTTTCCTTGATTTTTCTAACCATTTATTCTAACAAAGAAATGCTCTATATAAACTGGGAGACACCTCACTTGAACTGACAACAAATAATGAGTAATATTGCTAAATTATTTTGTACCCATTTCATGAAACTGAATTATATAACATAATTTTACTAAAATTGTAATAGAAATACGATAAATTTAACACTCTTTGTAGAACTGTCTCTCGTTAAGTATGAGACGTCTGTTTGTACATGCATAGTATCTGTTGTGCGTTCAAATAAAAAAAAAATTTAAAAAATTTAGATTCATATGATAAAAGATGAACAATGGAAAACTAAATTGAAACAGTAAATAAAGAATCAATTATTACACAACACCACAAATCGAGCATATAACAAGATTACATTCACAACAGTACTACACAACTATTTTATCTCATTCACCTTATATTATTGTAGATGAATGAAATTGTAATACAATAATGTAAATTGTAATGTAACAGCAAATGTACACAAACAAAAGCATCACACAAGAAACTTAAAAACAAAGTATCAAATATTACACAAGAAAATACAGAACAACATAGCAAGCTCATAAAAAGTTACAAATAAATAATCAATTGAATGAGTTACAATAATCGAAAAAAATAGTACAAAATGAAACCTAATAACGTTTTAAACAATTTAGCGAATCTATTCGGCGAGAAAGTAACACTATATCTTTCCATAGTTCATTCAACAAAAGAAAATTGAATTGAAATTAGTATTTTTGTTACATTTTTCTTTTCCTTTTTTTGTGATATTGAGGATGTATTGACATCATCCTCCTTTTTCTTATTAGGGGTTTTTAACTTCAATTTACTCTTATTTTTCATTGGAGTAGACGAATCCACCTTCTTCATTTCTTGTGTCAATCCGAGATTGAATAGTTCCTTCTCTACCATTGCGTTTTAAACTATGAAATCGTTTACTCTATAGCAAAACAATTTGATCGTTGATTAGAATCCTATTTTCTTGATAAATGACACAAATAAATAGTAATTATTAAACCAAAAAAGGATGCAAATTTTCTCTATACTGAGACGTCTTACTGGCAATGGAAATAAGGTTCTAATCAACGATTGAACTGTTTTACTATAGAATAAATGATTTCATAGTTTAAAACACAATGACAAAGAAAGAACTATTCGACCTCGATTGACATAAGAAATGAAGAAAGTAAATTCATCTACTCTAATGAAGAATAACAGGGATATTTGATCCTTTATATGTTCAATCTGTGTTATTCTGTCGTAATTGATCCTTTATTCATAGGATATTTATGTAATGCTTTTGTTTGCAAAAATTTAGTGTTACGTTTACTATTTTCAATTCGATTTTTCATTGTTGATCGTTTATCATACAAATCAAAAATTAAAAATTCCATTTGTACTCACAACAAACATTGCATATGTACAAACAGATGTCTCATGCTCGATGAAAGACAGTTCTACAAAGAGCATATTAATTTTTTCTTATTTCTATTACAATTCTAATAAAGTTTTGTTATACAATTGCAATATAGTTTGGTGTTACTAGTTTAAATCAATTTTGTGATACAATTATAGAATAATTCGATAATATTGATCATTATTTGTTGTCAGCTCAAGTAAGGAGTCTCCCTGGCATACGTGAAGTTTATGAAGAGCGTTTCTTTACCAGAAGAAATGCTCATTATTTGTTGGGAATCGTTGCCTCAAGTTGGGAGACACAATATATGAGTTTAAGGTCTGTGATATAGTAAAGGTTTTGTGTATAGCAAATAGTGACAAAAGCATACAAACATTAAATTATTATGGAACAATGAAATCGTAATACGATTATATAAATAGTAAACGTAACACTAAATTCATGAAAACAAAAGCATTACATAAACACCCTATAAACATAGGATCAATTATTACATAACAATACATCAATCGAGTATATAACAATATTACATTCACAACAGTAATACGCAACTATGTTATCACATTCAATCTATACTGTTGTAGATAAATGAAATAATAATACGATACTACAAACAGTAAGGTAACATTAAATTTACATAAACAAAAGCATCACACAATAATCCTTAAAAAAAGGAACAAATATACATAACATAAGATGTGTAGAAAATATGTTGAATATTATAACAAAAATAATACTCAAACCTGATAATCTTGAAAACAATTTAGTGAAAAGTTAAAGAAGATTTCCAAACACCAATGAAAAACAAAAATTGAATTTTCTCCTATGCAACCAAATGGTTAACACATGTCTGCAGATAATAATGGTAGTTATATAGATAAAAGCAAAATTTTAGAATGAAAAAATATATATATAAAGATAAAAATTTCTAGTAACGGTCAGCCACACACATTGACAAATTTTTTTGGAAGTTATTCATAATTTTAGAAATTTAAATATGAAAAATAATTAACTTACTACTAAATACGTATGTTGATTCAACAGCACGACTTTTTTTGGAAGTTATTCAAAATTCAAGATATTTAAATATGAAAAACAATTAACCAATTACTTGAGACGTGGGTTGATTCAAACTCACGTTTAATATGAAAAAAATCAACATATATGGAAAACAATTATCATATTCAAAATAAATTTACACATCATATAATAATTAACATAGTTTTATTTAGCAGCAGAAAAAAATACAAAATAATGATTTTTATAATAACCATTGGATTAACATCCAACAATTATGTTGCATCTTTCCTTAAATTAGTTAATTTACAGAAAGATGCAACTAATCTCTTGCCTATACGCACACACACACACACACATCTTGTCTTCATTTGAGTATTTTAAAGATAACTCTAAAAATACATGTTAAAGAATTTAAATCCAAATTCCATTCTATGAATCTTAATGCACTTCATTTAGATTAAATATAAACAAAAATTCATGTAGTTGAGAGAAAGAAATTAAGTTCTTGTCTATTGAGCATGTATTTATATATATATAGGGTATTAGTTATCCAACACTAAATGGATATCCAATTACCAACCAAGACCATATAAGCCACATTACATACTCTAACACTCCCCCTCAAGTTGGAGCATACATATCAATCATTCCCAGCTTGTTACATAAAGACTCAAATACCCCAACACTTGGACCCTTTGTGAAAATATCAGCCAACTGATCTAAAGATGGAGTGTAAGGAGTAGAGATGATTCCTCGCATGACCATGTCCCTTACAAAGTGACAATCCACCTCAATGTACTTTGTTCGTTCATGGAAGGTAGGGTTGTTTGCAAAGAAAATAACAGCTTCATTATCACACCTCATAGACATAGATGTGTTGACACCATACCCAAGCTGCTTTAATAAAGACTTTATCCACATCATTTCACATGATGTCTAGGTCACAGATCTGTATTCTGCTTCTGCACTAGACCTTGATACTACATTCTGCTTTTTACTACGCCATGTGACCAAATTTCCTCTCACATATGTACAAAAACCGGATGTGGATTTTCTATCCCCCTTGTCACCTACATACCCTAAATCTGAATATGCCATAATCCTGATGTGACCATTATTCCTATAAACAAGACCTTTTCTTGGGACATCTTTTACATAAGAGAGAACACAAAGGACACCCATCTAATGCACTCTCCTAGGCTCATGCATGAACTGACTCAGCAGACTGACAGCATATGAAATGTCTTGCCCGATCACAGTCAAGTAAATAAGCTTCCCAATCAGTCTCCGGTATTGACCAGGATCCTCAAATAACTCTGAACTACTATCCCACAAGACTGGTGTCTGCGCAATAGGGGTACTCTCTCGTTTGCATCCCAAGAGACCTATCTCCTGTAGAAAATCCAGTACATACTTCCTCTGTGACAGCGTCATTTTGCCATGTGCATAGGCAAACTCTATTCCAAGGAAGTAACGAGTTTTCCCCATGTCTTTCGTTAAAAAGTGACTACGAAGATGGGTTTTAACTTCCTCAATACCCTGTGTATCACTGCCTGTCACTAATATATCATCCACATAAACAGCCAAGATAACACATCCATGATCTGTGCGCCTGTGAAAAACTGAGTGGTCTACTGTACACTGCTAAAATCCCCCAACAAGAACTTGACTGAACTTCTCAAACTAGGCTCTGAGACTTTGTTTGAGGTCATAAATTGCTTTCTTGAGTCTGCAGACACGATCTTCTCCCTGAGCAGCATACCCTGAAGGCTGCTCCATCAGAACAGACTCAATCACATCACCATAGAGAAAGGCATTCTTGACATCCAACTGATAAAGAACTTAGGAGTGATTCAAAGCAAGAGAAAGGATAATCCTGATAGAATTTAGACAAGCAATAGGAGAAAAAATTTCCTCATAATCAATCCCTTGCGTCTGAGTAAAACCACGAGCCACCAATCTGACTTTATACCCATCAATGTGTCTATCTACATTGTATTTTATGGTATAGGTCCACTTACAAGAGACCACTTTAGCCCCAGCAATTCTGGCCACTAACTCCCATATACCACGACTAGTGAAGACAGCTATCTCCTCATCCATAACGTTCTTCCAGTGAGGAAGGGAAAGTGCCTCCTAATAGGACCTGAGAATAGTTTGGGAAACAAGAGACAAGACAAAACTGCGAAACCAGGGGTGAAGGATAGGAAACAAAATGAGAAATAGGATGTGCAATGGAAGACCGACTGCCTTTTCGAAGTGCAATGGGCAAGTCTGAGGATGTAATGGATGGATCTGCATCAGTGGAGGAGGATGGTTCATTGGTAGGAGGCACTGAAGCACGTTGCCGTCGCTGATAAACCTGCAAAGGACGAGTAACCACTTATGGTAAAGTGGGGCATCGTGAATGTCAACATCTTGTAACTCAACAACAAAAGAAATGAAAACAGGCACACTCGAAGAAGGGGAGACACTATAGTAAGGTTCTAACTCAAAGAAAGTGATATCAGCAGATACAAAATATCGTCTTGTTGAAGGATGGAAATAACGATATCCCTTTTGTGTACACGAAAATCCAACAAACACACACTTGAGAGAGCGTGGAGACAGTTTGTCCAAACCAAAGGTAAGGTCTTGAACAAATGCCACACACCCAAAAACTCTAGGTGTCGGGCCAAATAATATAGACTCAGGTTTAAGCCAACGGACAAGAACTTCACCCCCCAAAGGAGTGGAGGGCATGCGGTTGATAAGATAAGTTACTGTAAGCACCGCATCAGACTACAACTGCTTCGAGACATTCATATGGACCATAAGGGTGCGAGTAACATCGAGAATATGTCGATGCTTGCGTTCCGCCACCCCATTCTACTGTGAGGTGTGTGGGCAAGAAGTTTGATGGAGAATACCCAAGAAAGAACAATGAGAAGTAATCCTGGATTACATAAACTCAATGGCATAATCAGTTCTCCAAAATTTCGAAGTAATACTAAAATGATTCTTTATTTCATTAAGAAAATTACAAAATACATCATAAACTTGACTCCGATCTTTCTACAAATAAACCCATGAAGCTCAGGAGAAATCATCCACAAAAACAATATAGTACTTATGTCCCGACACAAATGGAACTCTAGACAGACCCAGACATCACAATAGACTAACTCAAAACATGTAGTAGTAGACGCAAGACTTAACCTTTTAAAGGAAGCTCTATGATGCTTCCCTAATTGACAGAACTCACACTGAAAAGAAGAAACATATCGCCAAGGTAATGCCTGCTGAAGTTTCTGATGAGAGGGATGTCCCAGTTGGTAATGCCACAGGGATGAAGACTCAAAAGTAGATGCCACAGAAGCTAATCCCGGAGGTATCTCATCACGAACTAGCAGGCATACTCCATTGTCGTACTCACGGCCTAAACCAATCGTCCTCTCCGTCTGCAAAGCTTGAAAATTACAATGAAAGGGAAAGAAGGCAACTGAACAGTTTAATTGTTTTGTAATAACACTAATGGAAAACAAATTTACAGGAAAATCTGGAACAAAAAGGACTTGTTCAAGTGGTAATTTGGGAGAGGCATGTACTACCCCTTCTCCAGACACGATAGGTTCAACCATCAGCATTGGCCACAGTACGAAAAGTAGATAACTGGGACAACTGAGTAAACAGACTACGTGTACATGACATGTGAAAAGAGGCACCAGAATCAATGATCCAAGAAGAGTCCCTAGATGTAAGGAAGGCACTAATACCTGAAGAGCTCGCATGAGTAGCTGTGACAGTAGAGTCTATGATCTTTAGCTACTGGAGCCGCTTGTAATCTGCCTGTGAGACGATCAAAGTCTGCTCCTCAGTAGTAACCGCAGCAGTGGAGGACTCAGTAGTGACATGAGTTGTCTGTGGTCTGCCAATAATGTCCCAACATTTCTCGACCTTATGCCCCAGGCGACCCCAATGTGAGCACCGTGGACGTCCACCTGTGTCACCTCGTCCACGACCGCCTCCTCGAGAATTGCCACATCCACGCCCACGTGTGGCTACCATGCCAAATGACTCAGACATGGGATGAGTCGAAGCTATAGAAATCCGAAGAACCTTGCTGATAGTCGTCTGTAAGTCTGGGACACTATCATCTTCCAAAACCTGACCTCGAATCTGAGAGCTAATCTCCAGGTTGAGACCAGAAAGATAGGCTGCAACTGCTAATTCCTTCCTGTACTGGAAAAATCTGGTGATATCCACTGTTAATGGCTGATATACATCTAACTCGTCCAATAGTGCTCGAAGAGCAGTGAAGTGCCGCTAAACAGACTGATCCCCCTGACGAAGAGTGAATATCTATCCATAAATCTCGCAGACACGAGAGATGTTCTTCTCGTGAGTCGTGACCATAAGTAAGACGTAAGGTATCCCAGATATTCTTAGCAGGTCGCAATAGGATAACGCCTCGTGTAACTTGGGACTCCATGCTATTTGTCATCCATGTAATAACAGCAGCGTCATCTGCAAGCCAATCTTCATAGTGTTCTGACTTGATATCGGGAGAAGGGTAGGTAAGGTGCTTTAGTTTTCTGTGGGCTAAGACAAATGTCTCAAAACTCTGGACCACAATATATAGTTAGACCTCGAGAGCTTTTCAGATGTACCGTTCATATTTTTGACAAACGAGTCACGAGATGCCATAGTCTTTAACTGAAAAAAATACTAGAAAATTGCTGAAAAATGTCTGAAAAATTAACAAGAGTGAACCAGATTACTCACCAAGGTCGTGGATGTGACGTATCCACATATGACGGAGACCGGACGCTTGGAGAGGCTTAGAACATGGCCAACACAGCCACTACACCACACAGGAAGGGCTGGACAGCCCTTTCAAACAGAAAAGAGAGCACCTAAGGCATCACCAGCGGCTGCACAGGCACCGGTGACCCCTGTCGATGTCGCCCGATGGCCTGGCCTGATGTGGCCGGCAGTGGATAGGGAGAAAAAGGGTGGAGAAGAAGCCGACGTGACCTGGAGAGGGTGCTTGCGTGATCTGGAGCGGCGGGGCTGAGTGGGCACCGACCGACGACAGCCGATGGCGACGGACAGCGGCAGGCGACGACCGGAGAAGGTGGTCCGGCTACTGCAGTTGCTGCTGTGTGTCCTAGGGTTTTTTTTTTAAGGCTCTGGTACCAAGTTGAGAGAAAGAAATTAAATTCTTGTCTATTGAGCATGTGTTTACATATATATAAGGTATTGGTTATCCAACACTAAATGGATATCAAATTACCCACTAAGACCATATAAGCCACATTACATACTCTAACACATGTCATTTTGAACAAAAATTAAAGTCATTTCGAAACTTCTAGTTTATAAATCATATAAATGAAACATTCAATGATTTAAATAAAAAATCACTATGTTTCTAAATTATAGGTTTCAAAATTAAAATGTAATCCATAGATCTTAATCTACATTATCTAGATTAAGTAAATACCAAATATATATCTAATATATTTAGATTCATGTCATTTAGAAACTTCTAATATATAGATTTATTCATGTACAAATTCAATGATTCTCTATGAACTATAATAAGCTATAATGAGTCATAATTAACATGTCTAAGATTCTTAAACTAGAAGTCTTAAAATCACTTAAAATTTCATCTATGTCCATCCTAAAGAGTGTAGATAAACATCTAATGGTTTAGATTTTAAATTTAATAGTTATATATATATATATATATATTATAATATTTAGTTACCTGCACACCTTTACCATTAAAAATGAAGGCCTTTTGGGCATTAGCTCCATATTCAAGCATCAAATAAGTATGATAATGATGTAAAATATACAAATCAAACCCAAATGGAATCCATTCCTATTATTTTAAAACACAACATTTTAATTCAAACATTAATAGATTACGGCTTCAGTTTTTCCCTAAGAGTAATTTATGTAACTAGTTTAGCAAGAAAAATAACAAAAACAAAATATTGAATGGGAAAAGCACACATGTTAGAATGTATTTATGCTAATATAAATACCATTCAGAACCACAGAAGCTGGTAAACAATACCTCCTGGAAGGCCTCGTTGCCAAACCACTAGGTAGATAATCCATGAACTCCTCAAATAGATATGGAACATTTCGGAAGAGGATCTTCACCTTTAATTAAGAATGAAAACGAAATACGATCGTAATTCCATAAGACAAACATGGAGAGTACAATATAATACCTCTTCATATGCATCCTTGAGGGATTTTTCCTTCTTCTGGTATTTGCTTAGGATATGCAAGAACAACAGATATCCACGAGGATCATTGCGGTAAACAATCTACAACCAGATCATGAAGAAAGATTACCACATATTGCTCACAGTCAAAATTTTATCAAAGTTCAAGTAATACCAACAAATCTTCTTGGACTTACAATCCAACAAATACATGAAGATAGAATGAAACGATCATATATCTTGAGGTTTTCTTTTTACTTGGTAGCCCTTTAATCCTACACCCTTCTTAGTAAAAAAAAAAAAGAAGGAAAGAAAGAAAGAAGAGAGACAAGGAGGTTGTCACTGCAAATTTTCTATAGTTTCTGAACCGCATGCAACAATGCTGTTGAGCAAGAAGCAAAGTTTCCACAAGAAAAGAACTCTACTATTTTTATATTGCCATTAACGACAGATATATAATGTAAATGTCAGAAATGCCATTAATAACCAAGGTGTTCATCATCTTTGACAACCTCTCTTCTCCAACATTGGTAAATCTCCAAGACTAGAGTAAACAGGAATCCCCCATTCACCCACACGGCCACTGCCTGGAAATAACAAATAATTACAACCCACCTAATAATGCTCCACCTACACTAAAAACGATTATTTGGGTCTTACCGTTGCATGGAAATAAAACAAAAAAAATGCAATTGTGATTTCACCAATAAAGAACCAGAAGAAACCCACAGACTAGACTACATTGAAACCTTCACTTTGCGCACGAATTTGACGGCAGCATCAAACTCCCACCCAAGCCCACCATCTTCCACACTGCAACCAACGAAAAAGAAAGATGAGAGGAAAAAAACACACCCAATAAACGAAACAGAAACAGTAAGAAGAACAACACAAATGAGGTGGGGATTGGAAAGGGGGAGGGAGGGAGGGAGGAGGAGCAAACCACTGGGTCCGGAGGGCCTGGAGGACGCAGAGGACCGTCCGCCGCTGCTCTGGGTCGTCAGGCAGGAACTCGCTCGTGGCCTCGTCGGAAGAGCTCGAAGGGTCGCCCATAGCTCACCGGGCGTGCTCCCCCTCCTCCTCGTGCTGGTGTTGCAGAGGGAAAGGGAAGGCAATGGAAAGGGGGGAGATTGATTTACTACTGTTAGGGTTTTTACGGTTTCCAGGGCTTTTTCACCTGAGCGTCTCGTCTCTCGTCTGTCCATTCAAATTTTCATCATTTATTTACGGTTAATAGTACAAATAAATAACCACTTGTAGTGCATCATTCAAATTTTCATCATTTATTTATGGTTAATTTTCATCACAGATTTCGGTCTTACTTTACGGGGAGAATATATGATAACCACAACGATGCTGTAGATATTGGCGAACAATGAAACTTACAATCTTATTCGTTAATTTAAACACACAGGTGACAGAATTTGTAATTACAAGCAAACCATTTTAACCACTTATACTAATAAAAAGTTGCAATTTTGTGAAATAATACTATAAGTATCTTAAAATTTCCCTTTTTTTTTAAAAACATTTTTTTTAAATGTGTGATATACTGATCTTGTTATCAAAATTAAAGTCTATCAGTTAATGACAATGTTTCAGTATCTCATTTGCTAGGCATTTAGGTGGTTTTGGTTTCAAATTATTTGATGTCACTGGATCTTCTTCCACTCAATCAACTCAAGTTGCTGAGTTGGTCAAGACATTGCGGTCACGAAATATTCCTCTTAGATTCAAATCATGGTATTAACAACTAATCACAATTTCATAGAAATAGTTCTTCCTTTTCTACTGGGAGAGGAAGCAACAAAAAAGGAGAAGAAGTCAACCATAACTTTACTGCTCCGATATGAAACCCAGGAGGAAAGCCAGACCACACAGAGGAAATGATCATGAGTTGTGGGTAACTCATGACCCACAACTTAGTTTAGCCGTGGTGGACAATAACATCCATGAATAATCACCATATTAATAAAATGATTTTAGGATCTAGGGGCTTCTTTGTCCTCGGTGATCTGCATCAAGTAATCTTCCTTAGATAATGATGCTCACATACTTATAAGCAACATCAACTCAGAAATGAAAACTTAGTAGATGATGTCCATATTAAATGATCATTTCCTCCTTGGGGAGTTGATCAGATTGGGGTCTTTAAAATACCAACCAGGGGCACATGCTTCACATGCATTATGTGAGTAATGGTCATTGAAGACCATTTCAAATGAAAGGTGATGAAACGGTCATTGACGACCGTTTTTACCCATTTATGGTCGGATTTACTCCGACGGTTACAAAGCCTTTATGGTCGAAAATTCAAACGAATGGGGAAGCCGTTGGAGAAGGAGCAGAGGAGTGGTCAAGGTCTCCTATAAATAGAAGAGAAGACAGAAAGGAAAAACACAGAAAAACTTACAGAGATCTTCTTCCTTCTTTATCATCACCGGAACCCCAAATCCTAACCGGAAAACTCTACGCAGTCGACGGTTTTTTCCATCAGTGGTATCAGAGCCACTGTGCCCAAGCGGAGGAGTTTTGGCCACCGTGCCCGAGCTCGCCGTGCCGCCGTTGCATCCCCACGGTCTTCCCCTCCCCGCGAGCTCGAGCCCTGTCTCAGATCTATGTCGCCACCTTCCCGCGGACTTCCCCTTCCCGCGTGCGCCCTGACCCAGAACTGCACCACCGACATTACGCGCCGTCGCCTAATCCTTCCCCCACACAGGTCTGTCCCTGTGCACCACTCCGTGACCTCCCGCGCAGCCGTCGACCTGCTCCACACGACCATCCCCTCTGCCGTTGCCAGCTCGCTCCGTCGCTACCGTCGCCTCCTGCACGCCGCTAACCGCCTCTACCATCACCGACCGCCGCGTGCGCCCACCACCAGACCGACACTACCGCCGTCGCCTGCAGCTCCCAGCCAGTCGCTCGTGCCCCCACTCCGCCTCCGCACAATTTCGCCCCTTTTCCTCTTTTTGGTCTTCGGTGCAGGTTACATTAGTTTTTTTTTTAAAAAGAATAATATAAGGGGAATGATATTATTTGGTTAAGTAGATTTTGCATGATTAAAATAAAAGATTAATTAATGCATGTTTAAGAAAATAATCTAATTTTAACATATACATGCTTAATTTAGGAAAATAAATTAACTTGATTAATTGGAATTGAAAATTAAAATATTATTGATAGGAATTCAATTTTTGATTAAAATTTACTTTACATGCTTTAAGGTTTTATAATAATACTTGCATGATTTAGGTTGGGAAATTGGAATTTTATTTGTTTTCTGAAATTAAAACCTTGTTAATCATCAAGTTGTTAATTTAGGAAATTGTATAAATTTCTGAAATTTTGTTTTTTTTAGCTGGAAATTATTTTGAAAGTCATTATAAAATTTAATAATTTCTGGAATTTAATATTCTTATTAGTAATTTAAATTTTGTGTTGAGAGACAAAATTTTAAAATTTGGAAATTTCTTTTTGTTGTAGCAAAATGGCTAGCAAACTGTTCTCGACTGAAATGGTAAAAATTGAGAAAGTGAATAGGGTTAACTATGAGATGTGGCATAGGAAAATAAAACATGCATTGGAATATGACAATTTGGAACATGTAATTGAATCTAAACCTCTGGAAGGAAATAACATTTCTGAAATTGAAATTAGGAAATGGAAAAATGAAGATAAGAAAGCCAAGAGTCTTATGTTCATGTTTATGGAGGATAGTTTGATTAAATGTTTCGAAATTTACACTACTGCTTACACACAGTGGAATGCTTTGAAAGAGAAATATGACAAAACATCTGAGATGAACACTCAGCTTCTTTTTCAAAAGTATAACTCTAGCAAAATGTCGGAGGAACAAAATGTAGTAGAACATGTTAATAACATGATTGTCATGACAAAAGACTTAGCTACTGTAGGAACACCAATACCAGAAAGACTGCAAATAGCTTGCCACATAGTTTTGATATGGTAACCACATCTCTAAGGTCAACCCCACTTCAACTTTCTGAGTTGCCAGCTAGGTTGAGTACGGAACAGGAAATAATGACTAGTCGGAAACGTTATGAATCCAATCTGGAAGAAGCAAATG
>JAMKQA010047225.1:0-13671 GCA_024699735.1 Posidonia australis | reverse complement strand
TTGTAGTTGGGTGTTTTGGGGGCGCGTACTGGGTGACTTAGATGTCACTCACGCGTGCTGTGTGTGTTTCAGGTGCAGACCGCGTGCAGCCAGTTTCCGGTGCGGGAATCGGAGTTCCTAGCCGCGCATCGAGATCCTAGAGGTGAACCTGGTTACAGTCTTTATTTCTGTGATTTGTGTAATTAGGCTTGTGATGCTATTGTTTGGTAGCGTGCCCGGGTTCGGGGCGTTACACTATACCACAGTTGAAGCACCTAAAGGAGAATTTGGTATCTTTTTGAACAGTAATGGAAGCAATCATCCCTACCATCGTAAAAGAAGAGCACCTGACATTGTCCATTCACAAGGACTCGATTCTATGTCCAAACATCACATGCCAACAGATGTAGTCATTATCATTGGTACTCAAGATATTATGTATGGAAAGGTAGATAGATAGTCCCCCGTCTTGCGATGATCAGGACCCAAAAAGGAAAAAGGCTCCATAGAGCCGAACTTCTTCAATCTACGTCTCAGAGAAGGCCACCTTTCTTTGACCTTCCCTCTTTCATCGACAAAAAAGACCTAGTTTACTCTCCCTTCCATGGACAGATTTGCGACTCAACATTGGCAAATTCCCGTTGGATCACGTCAATGGAAACGTTTGATAAGTATATTGAAATTGGCTCTGTATCAAAAGAATCTCATCATCCATACATAACGAATTGGTATGGTATATTCATACATAGCATATAAACAATAAGAATTAGAATTCTTGTCGATACTGGAACTCATAGGGGGGTAGTATTTACAAAAAAAAGTTTGAGTGGGAAACAATCAATATACTTTTAATGTCGAATAATGTCAAATCAAGATCAACAAGGACAAAAAGAAAGCATTGGGTCAAACTCTTCTTTAGTGTCAAGGTAATAACTATGAATAGTCATAGACTCCCTAGAAAGGGTCGAAGAATGGGACCTATTATGGAACATACAATGCATTACAGTGACAGATGACAAGATGTATGATCATTACATTTCAACCGAGTTATTTCATTCCACTTCTTATTTATAGAGAAAAGAAGTTCAAGCAAAATACTTAATAAGATAAAAGCTCTCCATTTATACGAAACTTCTACCCCAATCACATGCAACAAAGCTATAGACAATCAAGTGAAATCGAATCCGCGAAATAATTTGATCTATGGATAGCTATGGTAAAGGTTGTGATGTTAGAGGAATCATTACTACAAGGCACAAAGAGGGACGTCATAAACGTCTATACCGTAAAATCGATTTTCAATGGAATGAAAAAGACATCTAATAGAATCATAACCATAGAATACGACCCTAATCGAAATGCACACATTTGTCTCATACACTATGAGAATTGTGAGAAGAGATATATTTTACATCCCTGATGGGCTATAATTGGAGATAACATTGTTTCTAGTATAGAAGTTCCTATATCAATGAGAAATGCCCTACCTTTGAGTGCGGTTTGAAGTATTGATTGATGTCAGAAGTAACCAATTAGGTTGACAACAAAACCTAAAACTAGAAATCAATCACTGATCCAATTTGAGTACCTCTAGGGCATAGACCTCAACAGAAAGCTATTAAATAACGATAACAAGTGATTGAGTTTAGTAGTTCTTCGTAGAAAATTATTGACTTGATATAATAATATGGAGAAGACAAAATTGTTTGAAGCATAGATCAACGTAATTTCGCAGAAGGGCCCCTTGTTTCAAAGCGAGGAGAGTTATAAACATTCATTTAATGGTCAAAGGCGAATTGAAAGCTAAGCAGTGGTAATTAGATCCCCTAGGGAAAAATAAAGATGTCTCCTACGTTACCCACAATATGTGGAAGTATCGACATAATTTCATAAATTAGTCTTAATGCTACATGAAGAACATAAGTCTGATGACGAAACAGGGAGACCAAGGATGTATAAGATCATAACATGAGCGATTCAGTGGATTTTGACTCCTATATACCCACTCACATGGTACTTCATCATACGATTTATATAAGATCCATCTGTCTAGATATTATCATATACATTTAAAAAGTTGTATGCTTTGGAAGAAACTTGTACAGTTTGGGAAAGGATTTTTATTGATAAAAAAGAAGAATCCACTTCAATTGATATACCCTTAGGCACGACCATACATAACATAGAAAGAACACTTGAAAAGGATGGAGTGGACAATTAGCTAGAGCAATAGGTGTTGTAGCAAAATTGATTGCAAAATAAGGTAAATCGGCCAAATTAAGATTACCATATGGAGAGGCCCACTTGATATCCAAAAACTACTTAACAACAGTCAAACAAATGGAGTTAGGGTGAACAAAAAAAGTGTGGGTAAAGCTGGATCTAAGTGTTGGCTAGGTAAGTGTCCTGTAGTAAGAGTAGTCTTGAACCCTGTAAACCATCCCCATGGCGGTGGTGAAGGGAGAGCCCCAACTGGTAGAAAAAAAACCTACAACCCCTTTCTTGAATGTCTATTGAAAGGTCAACTCCCATTGCTCTACTTTTTTTTTTGGAATGCCATCTCAAAAGGGTCGCTGCTTCAACTACAAATTCCCCCAAGGAAGCGGAGCCATCTCTCGCAAAAGCACCATTCCGTTGCTATCTCTGCTTTGACCACCCCCTTCAATACCTTTACTGTAATAGGCTGCTTGTGTCACCTCTCCTCGATGATCTTTTATAAAAAGTTTTCTTTCTCTTCTGCTCGAGCAACAAGAAATGAGACATGTTGTTGCATATGCCAACTCTTGGGAACAAAAACAAAAAAGGCATGAGCCTCCCACTACTTACTCTATTTTGTCTTTCTATTGTCTACCTGCGGTATATGGTACTCTCCATAATTTATCGAAAGGCTCCCTACCAAGTCGAATTGAACTGAAAGCGGACGATCCACTATAAGAATGCCATGTGTATACACCTCATCCTGGTAAATGACTTGAGAACCATATGTACGTAAGGAAGGAAGACCTCAATCGACAGTGGTGGGAGCTCCCACAGATTGAGTAGCTTCATTCATCGCTGTCGATAAAGATCTTTCTTGGTCTATGTAATTTTTCAATGATTTTCGAAAGACCAAGAGGATCATAGGATCGATCACATTGACAGACAAAGGATAGTTAATACCTTTAGAGAATAGGTGTGAATCTGAAGTTGAGGTTCTGTAATTTTATAGAACCAAAAGACCTTAGGTAAAAGTCTACGGACCAAAAGAATAAGGATGAGATCAAGGACCAAGAGGCTAAATAATCTAGTCAATGGACCAAGTATGATTGATACCTTCGAAGGGTTGAGACCTAGAGAAATATACTAAGGTCTTAAGGAGTTGTATTGATAAGACCAGGAGACGAAAAAGTTTTCTGGGTGATCAAGTGCAACAATCTCAAGGGCGTCAAGAGGACAGATCCTATGAATGTTGACCTTGTATGGATAGGTTAAGGGTTCTTAGAATATAAATGTATAAGGTAACTTGTTTGTGGCAGTGTAGTGTGCTTTGACGGTTGTTTATGACTAATGTCGGTCACTTAAGCCTAAATGACTCAACAGATTTTTAAACTAGGTGTATGAATATGATTTATGTAAATTTGTGATGGTTTAGAACATAATTTGACAGAGAATTGTCATATAAGTATGTATAAAAAAAATTCAAAAATGCATGTGATTTTGGTTTTGGAAAAGAGGAAATGGCTTTGAAAAGCATATCTAAAAGATTTTATACTTGTTTGCAATCTGATATTGTAGGTGTTTGTGGCTTTGTTGGTTTTTAGTCTTGGTGTTGCCACGAAAAGCGACCATATTGGCTTGAGAACTGAGTCTTAACAACTCCAACTCTGGTTTGTTATTTTTAGTAGATGGTAAATATGTTACTCACATGTATTTTTAATAATTTTCTTACAGGTGCAAATATTGAAATAATAATCAAATCTAAGGCATATAGCAGAAGTCATGTAACTGCACACCACAAGTCATCGAGAAAATTAGTGGTTATTTTCAGTTAATTATTTAATTAATTTCTCACATTTATTTTTTTCAAGTTATTTATTTATTGATAGTTGTAGGAGTATTTAGATTTTAGACTGTCGTGACTAGGTCGTAACAACAATGATATAGATAGACTATATAATTGCATTAATGCTAAAGCAAATATTGACACAATAAGCTAAAATGAGATAGAAATCTAGGGGCTGTATCCATAAAGAGAGTTTGCCATACCTTTTTACCATCGTATCCACAGGAACCTGCAAAATGAATGAATGCCTCAAAATTCCAATCAAAATAAATTTTATATAATCATATCAAGCATAGCCATCTGGATCCTTTACAGTTCAATTAAATTCAGTAAACACGATCCAATAGCATATTTAAGTGTAATAATTGAATCAGAAAATCAAGAAACCAGAACACATCACATGTATATGCTACAATAGGCACAGATAATAATTGGATTCCTCAAACAAAAAGGCAGCAAAAAATATATTAAGGAGATAAGACTGAATTCAGACAACAATTCACAAGGTTAGTTACATATTTAAAAAGCTTTTTTTCTTAAAAGATTAAATTCAGCAAGACAACAATATAAACAAGGATGGAGGCAGAGAAATGCAGTTGTGGATAAGGTGCAAGCACAGGATGGCTAACCATACAGCTGATTAACTTATAACAATTTCAAGGTGAAGCCTAACCATTTCAATTGTTAATACTTAAACATAAAGCTATTTTAGCTTATAACAATTACTAAACACAATGAATTTATAGCATGTGTGTTGCTTTAATTCAGCAGTAATGTTTCAGAAAATAGACCTACATGAAATGAACGATTACAGTACAAAAAACATTCTTCAAGTATCAGAATAATAATATTAAAGTGGTGGAGCAAAACATACAATGCAACAGAAAAGTAGCTTGGCATGGTGAGGAGGTCATTATGAAGTTGCTCAAGGCCATTTAATCATGGTAACAAGGACAATTGGAATTAAAGCACCAAAATTAACTACAAAGTCTTTTCCTCTGGAGGTAAAACAGTTAGATAACAGTGCACAGCATGTCTTTGACGTAGCAAAATAAAGGTTCCTTTTATTATACTTCATTGACACTCAAACCATCAAGAAGTGTTTGCTCTAATAGGAACTTTCTCAAATAAAAAAACAAGAGTAATATAAGGCATGCAACTACAAGTCAGAATTTGGGCATGAACCATGAATCCTAATGTAAAAAGTAATTCAAGACAGGAAACAAATAGAATGTATGAATAAATAAATAAAGGAATGAGATTTATTTACACAGTATAAAAAAACTGTTGAAACAGGACTTTTGCACTTACGTAGAACTTCCTGAATCTTGTCCATATCAAGGTTGAAGCCTTCTCGGAGCATCGAAAACAAAAACTCTTCAACATCTCTGTTACTTAAGGGCATGTTATTAGGTACTGTTGTATCCACCTGAAGTTCAGGTTGCTTCAATTCCATTTTTAAAGGCTTGTCTGCTTTGGCTACCCCATTTGGATGCGAGCAAGGGTGAGAAATCTCATTCCTCGCAACACTTGATACAATGCCTGTTGAGACAGATAACTTTTTTGGTTTGAAGCCTCCGGCACTCGTCAGCAAGGGACAAAGCTTATCATCTTCAAGAGAGTCCCCTGAATGTGAACAATCCACTACACCATTAAGTAGTTCGGCTCTGCTGCTTGATTTGCCTCTTTGAAGGTCGGACAGAATCTCTCCTGCGGTATTCACATCACCGTTTGCCCTGCAATAAGCGGATGCAATATCCTCAAGCGAACAATTTGAAGCAAAGACATCCAGCAAGCACTGTAAGTCTCTTGTCTCCTTATCAGGTTCTGTTGGCTGTGAGCTGGATAGATCCATTTTTCTATGTTCCCTATATAGGGGAAAGATATATGTGTTTATGACAGTAAGAATCAGAAAAAAATTGATCAGTGAACTCAAGAAAATCACAAGAAAAAGGGAAAGCAAAACAAGATGAAGAAAGCAACCTATGAAATTTTCAATCGTAGTAGTGAATAAGATAAAAAGAATTCCTAGAGGATATTATAAGCCCCTCAAAGTCCAAAAGAAATTCAGAATGATTCAATTGACATTGATATATCAGCATTGTTGCGATAACCATTCTTATACCAAGAAACGGCGGAAAAGAGCTGCTAAGACGAAAAAGACAGAAAGCAGAAGCAAAAGGTTAAAAATGCTACCTAAGTAGCTTGCAAGTTTTCAAGAAACAGGCGCAAAACGGGAAAGAAAAGAACGAAAAAGAAAAAAGAGGAACTTTTCTTAGCAAAGCTTCCTGTTGAGATAAGCATCATACAACTACCAAAACTTTCAGTCTATCAACCTTCTTTTATTTTTTTTTTAAAAGACTATCAAACCTTTTAATCATCACCACAGAAATCACAAACTCAAGAAATCACCAAGTAATCGATACCGATCACCGAAATGCAACAGCAGCAGTGGTAGTGCATTCAGCACAAAGAACGGAAAACATTCAAACTAAGTGGCCTGTGGAAAAACTGGGAGTGAAATAGAAAAGGAAGAGCTTACAGAAGCGAAATAGGGTTCCGAATGGAAGAGAGGGAGGAGAGGAGAGGACGATGGAAACTACGAGAATGGAAAAGGGAATCGGAGGGATTGGTGCCTTTTGCAGTGTTGCAGATCTTGATGCTTGTGTGGATGGGAATACAAAAGAGAGAAGAGAAAATTCCGGAAAATGTTTTGGCGCTTGTTTTGTGTTTTTTATTTAGTTCACATGAAGATGTGCTTTTTAGCTGGTTTGGCCAATCTTGCACTCTTTTGATTTGAATGATCTAGAACTTATTCGTGATTTTCATTATCAATAAAAAAAACCCTATTCATTATTTTGTGACTTTGAGATTGTATTATTTCTGCTTGGTTCATAAGCAAAATAAATTGTTTTTTTCCCTGAGAAAAGTTCATGAGCAAAACAGCATGTCTGGTGTCCCCACAGCTAGTGAAATTGCCGTAATCTTGGCTAAAGCCTTGGGTAACGGTCACTTTCATCCTTATTAGCAATTTGGTTCTTCCATTGCATTTTCCAACTTGAAGGGGACTATTATGGAAAGCAAGATTGTAATTATTATTATTTTTTGTAGGCGGTAAGTTGTGATATATAAGTCCTCAGGTAAACCAACCAAGAGAATAATAGAGTAGGAGTGGACATCCAAACCATCTAAATCGATGAATCGAATCGAATCGAACCATTTTTAGTGGTTTGGTTCGATTTTTTAAATTTAGTTGTCTGGTTCGGTTTGAAATATCTTCAAACCGAATCCTATTCGATTTGTGATTTTAAGGATGATTTAACCGAACCGAATATAATATACTAATATAAATTATATATGTAAATATATATATTAGTTATTAAATATTTAAAATATATAAATATATATATGTAGCCAAAATGTATGGATCCAGGCAAGTAGAGCTGGAAAAGGCTTGGAATGCTGTTGTCATCAAAATGTATGGATCCAAGCAATGATTCCATACAAAGTATTTAGCTGGTGGATCCAGGCAATGATTCCATACCATGTAGTTGTTGACTTGTTGTTTAACAACGGTTAAATTATACTTCAAATTTGTGTACTGTGTGAAGTGTACACTTGTGTGCAACTCATTTTTGTGGTTAATGCCTTGATAAGATATAAATTGATTAGTACTTACAAGTTTTTTTAGTCATTTTATTTTTTTAAAATATGTTTTATTAAATGGTTAAACCACAAATCGAACCGAACCAAACCGATCTACAATGGTTCGGTTTGGTTCGGTTTCAATAGATACAATGGTTCGATTCAGTTTGAAAATTGTTCAAACCGAACTATATGGTTTGGTTTGTGGTTTTGTCTCAAACAGAACTAAATCGAACCGTGCCCACCCCTATAATAGAGTACAAAAAGGTATTGTTTGAGACAGTCACCAAATATAGATTGTCGAATCAATATGAAGCAACATATCGGCCAACACAGGCCACCTAATAAAGTTTAAATGTCCAAAAAAAGTAGAATTATCCAAAAAGAAAGAAAGGCAAGACTAACAGGACGTTAGTCCTCAACAGAATGATCATCCACTAGAGTAGGGCAGGGATTAGAAGGATCTGCATCCCTACAGGTAGGAACACCAGTGGACAAAATCTCAGCGTCGCGGGTATGCTGGAAAGAGATGATAGAGCAGAGGGCATCATTTTTGTCAAAACCTGAAGCCAAAGTAGCTATGCAATCATGAATAAGAGTAATAATTTCATTAATACACATATTAGAACCTTTGCAAACACTTCTAAAAATGCGGTTGTTTCTTTCCTTCCATATAACCCACAGAATGAGCTGGAACAGTGTCCATATAACCCACAAAATGAGTTGGAACAGTGTGTAGTATCCTTTAGAAGGCATGGCTAGCTTTAATGGAAGAGAGAATGTAAACATATCATCAATAGAAAACACCGTAGGGTAGAGAGAACCTTGAGAAAATGCACTCCAAATGGAAATAGCAAAAGAGCAATGTAAGAATAGATGAGTAATAGTTTCCATGTTTGTATTGCAAAAAACACAATTCACAGGGCCAACCCAGCCCTTCTTACATAAATTTGCCTTAGTCAAGACTTTGTCAAAGAGCACCAGTCAGGAAAAAGTTTTAATTTTCAAGGGGGCCGAACTGCACCAAATGGGTTCATGATGTCTGAACCTAAGTCCACCATCGATTATAAAATTATAACATGATTTCACTGAGAAGATATGGTTTATAGAATTCCACTGTAAGATTTCATCCTCCAGATAGAGATTCAGGTTAGACAAAATGTCGGAAAGAAGGTCTGCCTGATCCTAAACCTCTCTATTAAGTGTTTGTAAATGATGGTTAGCAAATAAATTCCCAAAATCAACTCTGAATGTCTCAAATGTCTTGAGAAGAGAGGCCTTCTTACTTTTAGCCAATAGGAAAAGGTCAGGGAGAAGATTTTTAAGTCTTACCCCATCCCACCATTTGCTTTCCCAGGAAATTATGCTACATCCATTCTGAACTTGAAGGCTGGTACAACAGTTGACTAAATTATGACATGCTTTCAGTTCCTGCTATAATGGTGAGGATCTGCCTAAGGATGTATTTAGGAGGGCCCTAGGCCAATTCCTAACAAAGTATCTTGCTTTAAGAAGTTCTTTCCACTTGAGAGAGCAAGTAGTGGAGAGTAGCTGCCAGAGCAATTTTGATTTAAGAGCCACATTGAAGTTTTTAATATTAAGAATTTCCTAGTCATATTGATGCTTTGGCCTACAAAGTGTATCTCATTTAACCAAATGTCCAATGGTGGAGGAGGAGGCATAGGATTTCCAAAGAAATCTGGATCTGTATTTATCAATGTCTTTGACAACCTTTGCAGGGATGTGTAGCACAGATAGATAATAGGTGGGTATGGCTGAGAGGACAGAGTTTACTAGAGTTAGTCTACCTCTAAAAGACAACTGTTTTGCCTTCCAAAAAGATAGTTTTTTTGAGATTTTTCAATGACTGGAGACCAGTCATTGAAGGTAGCCCTCCTATAGTGGAGGGGAAGTCCCAAATATTTTATAGGCAAAAGAGAAGTGTTACAACCCAATATTTGGGAAGATCTATTGATAAGTGAATTTGGTACCCCTATGCCAGTGAGGGAGGACTTATGAAAGTTAATTTTCAACCCAGAACAGTGCTAAATGCAGCTCAAAATCCTTTTGATATTGATTATATTAGCCTCACAAGTAGACAAAAATAAAATAGTGTCATCTGCATACTGAATGTTTACTATATTAGGACCACCATTAGGGAATTGGATGCCAGAAATCAGCTTGGACTCCACAGCAAGAGAGATCATTCTATTCAGAATGTGTGTGACTGTGATAAAAAGAAGAGGTGACAGGGGGTCACCTTGCCTAAGCCCATTGGAGGAAGGAAAGAACCCTTTGGGAGAGCCATTTAGTAAAATGGAAAATCTGGCATGAGTGATACACATTTTTATCCAATTGATCCATATAGGTCCACAGCCTAAACCAGAGAGAGAATCCAACAGAAAATCCCATTGAACATTGTCAAAAGCCTTCTTAAAATCCAATTTCAGGATATAACCAGGAGTGCCAGTCACCTTCATGAAGTGTAATGTTTCTTGAGCTACCAGGAAGCAATCTCCAATGTGTCTTCCTGGAATGAAGGCACATTAGGAGTTGTCAATGATTTTATCTAAGGCAGGGGAAAGTCTGGAGGCCAAGGTTTTAGTAATAATTTTATATAAGCTATTCAACAAACTAATAGGCCTAAAATTTTTAATGCGATGTGCCCCTTCCAGCTTAGGGATAAGAGTGATGAAAGTTTGATTAATTGGTTGAAGGAAATCTATTTCTGAGGAAAGAAACAAATGATTAAAAACCTCCAAGATATCATCTTTGAGAATTGTTGGAAGAAGAATATTGGAAAACCATCAGGTCCTGGGGCCTTATCTCCAGGTAGGAGCAACAAGTTCCTCTAAATCTCCTCCAAGGAGAAGGCAGCTTCCAACACCAGGGGATGTTGAATTTTGGTGGAGATTAAGGAATCCCAATCGATCTCAGGACTAGCTCTAGTAGGCTGATTGAATAGTCTGGTGAAGTGATTCTCTAACTCCTTGGCAATGGTGGAAGGAGAGAAGGTAGTGTTTTCCCCTATCTTAAGAGAGTGAATAGCATTGATTTTTCTTCTACTATTAACCATATTGTGAAAGAAAGATGTGTTTAAGTCCCCTGCCTTTAGCCATTGAATTCTAGGCTTTTGTTTCCAGTATTCCTCTTGTTCTTGGAGTAGAGAGTAATGTTTTGATTGGAGATATCTTTTCTCAGACAACATGTCTGTGGTGAGCTGATGTAATTCATCTAGAGAGTCTAAATGAGCAATTCGGGACTCAATAAAAGGTAATCTGCTACTTCTAATCTTTCTGACTAGTCTAATCCAACCAATGATCTGCTTCTTAAGCTGTTTCAGCCTATATGCGAATTTAGTTACAGGAGAGGAAGAGGTGCAGATGTTAGTAGATGTACCAAGAGGCTTCTATGAAAGGTCTAAACCCCTCAAAAGAAGTCAGGTTTTATAAAATTTAAATGAAGTGGGCCCCCAGTCTAAAGAAGTGGAGTAAAGAGAGATAAGTATATAATTAGAGACTACTCTGGTCAGACCCAAACAGAAAGAGTTGGGAAACGAATTTGCCTAGTCCATGGAAACAAGGAATCTGTCCAGTTTTACCATAGTAGGGGACACTTGCATATTGGACCAAGTGTATTTTGAATTGTTAGGAGAGAAATCCACCAGGAAATGGCAATCAATAAAGGCATTGAATTATCTCATAATAGATGAGACGCCACACCTCGTGGAGTGTTCATGTGAGTATCTGGTGAGATTAAAGTCCCCCCCAATAACCCAATAATAGTTCACTTTATGGCTTACAAAATCTAATTCCTCAAGGAAATCAGGTTTCTGAATTGAGTCACAGGGACCATAGACTCCTGTAAGTCACCAATCCAAACCATCTGAAAGGCTAGTGAAATTAATAGAGAAGCAGTGAGTGGTAGATATTGAATTCAACAACTTTAAATATCTATCATTCCTCTAAATAAGAAGACCCCTAGAGGCCCCCATAGAGGGAATAAAGGACCATTGATTTAAAAGGCCTCCTCCTAACTACTTGAAGGCATATAGGGTAAAGGTCTCTAATTTGGTCTCACTAATGATAATGACATGCCATTTGTTAGTTTTGATAAGGTTACTAATAGCCTGTTTTTTTCCCATTGGAACCCAGGCCTCTAATGTTCCATGCATTAATGATCACTAATTGGGAGGAGAAAGAGAGAGAGAATCTAAATTCTCAGTCAAATTGGAGACAATATTTAAATCAATGTGAGGTAGTCCCTGTTCCCCTCTAACAGAATTAAGAAATTTCTTAGCCTCAACTGCGGATTTTAAAGAAATTCCAATAATACTACAAAAAGCAATGAATTGATCATAGGACTCCCAATTGAGAGTATCATTAAGAAGATTAGATTCACTATCATTATTATCCACAGCAACTGAATCAAAAGATAAAGACGTAGAAAGGCATGTGTCAAAAGCAAGCATAGTAGATGCAAGAGCAAGAGCATCAGTAATACCTGGGGGGAAGGTTAGAGTTGGGAGTTATGTCACAAACACAACTTCAGCAGGGCCACTGACGTCATCTTTCTCCGAGCAATCATAGACTGCAAGAACCTTCTTGAACTTAGCCAGAGATAGGTTGCGAGCCTTAATTTCAGACTCGACAAACTTGGAGGTTTCATCTCCTATATGCAGAGGCTCGAAAGAAGGGGTGTGGGGGTAAGAATGCCCAGAGAAGTCATGGCCTACCTCCGAGGCAGAGGGAGGAGTAGGTAGAATGATTGCAGAGGAAGAACTAGGAAGAGAGGCAGGGCTAGTAGAACGTGTCCAGACATTTTTGCCACCTCTAGAGGACTTGTTTCCCTTTCCACCCCTCCAACCTCTATTAGTCTTAAAGGATTTGCGAGTGGGGTTAAGACCAAATGGACCAGATATAGAGGGGCTAGTTTTTGCAGGCCAAGCAGGGAAAGGACCAGAGGAAGCAGGTGTGGAGGTAGCACTGGTGGCACATAAGTCCCAGCTTCTACGAAACTTAATGGGGTAAACATGCTTACTAAAGGTGAAAAAACGGCAGTCAGGGATATCCTTTCCCGGATGAATCTTAACCCTAACCCTAGAGTAACCCAGGGACTTAGCTGAGTCCATGGTAAGGTCAACCTCTAAAAGTTCTGCAAACCCAGAGAGCATGTGGTGAAAGACATCAGTATTCCAAAGGTGATGAGGAATACCCTCAAGTCAGAGCCAAACCCCTTCTTCCTTCAGTGTTAACACCGCGTTCGAGTTCGGTGATCAGGGAGTGAAGGAGGCAGAGATCATTTTAAGGGACGCTCCAAACTGGTTAAGGTAATCATTTCTACTCTGAGGAGAGGGAAAGACTAACAAGAATTTACCAGAAGAAAAATCTTGAACCTCAATCTCGGATAAGCAAGGCCAGTAAGTGCTAATATGTTCTACAATGGACTCCTTAGTGAGTTGTGAGGAGTGGGATGTAACAACAGCACTCCGCGAGAGCACAAGATAATGATCAGAAACTGCTGCAGTGGGAGAAAGAATGATAGGGAAATGCGGCGACAGACCAGCCGTGACAGAAGACTTTGAGGAGGAGTCTTGCGAGGCCTGAAAGAATTTGCATATGGCCACAGAATGAGAAGAAGAGTTGCAACAAAAACAAGTCCTTGAGTATTTACATTTATTAGCCTGATGGCCCCCGAGGCCACATGAAAAACATCTACCAGATGCTAAGGCTGTAAATGGGTCGGGTATAACCCGTTAACCCGAGTCGACCCGACCCGTTAAGAACAGATTAGGGTAGAACTTTTGTATACCCGTTGACCCGTTAATCCATCACCCGCTAACCCATAAATTTAGTGGGTCAGAGTTAGGGTAGCATACTACGGGTACCCGTTAACCCATTAACACGAGGGTAATTAAGTAAATTTACCTAAACCCTAACATTTTAACATAAAATATAAATATATATAAACATTTTAACCTAACATTTACCCACAGTCCCGCACTC
>JAMKQA010047224.1:0-18867 GCA_024699735.1 Posidonia australis | reverse complement strand
CTTGTGGGCCCCCATGGGTTTAGGTGGGTCCACATGGACCAAATGGGCCCAGTCAAGTTGAATGAGAGTCAAATGGGCCTAGAATGGGCTTGTGGACCCAAATGGGCTCAACTAAGGCTTAATGGGCCTAAGTGGGCTTTCATGGGCAAGAAGAGTCGAAACGATCCAAAACACACCAACTGCCATAAATATCCATAAATTCTCATAAAATCACAATAAATTCTAGGAATATAAATTTACCTAGATTTCATGCAACACAATCAATTTCTACCATTTTACATGATTTCTACACATTAAATTGGTGATACGTACTCGAAAATGAGCTCTGGGAATCTCCGGTCGACTCCGGCGAATTCCAGCGAACCCCGGTAGCCCACACATCCCCCGACTCCCCACGACCTCAGGGACGTCGCTTTGGAGCTTCCTACACCGCCACGAGCTGCCGCAAGCTGTCTCCCACCTCTAACTCTCTGGCGCTCTCTATGATCCCTTGCGCTCACCCGCGAACGGAAAGAGAAGTGAAGAGGAAGAAGGAGAAAATGGAGAAGTGGAGGGGGAAAGGAGGAAAAGGAAAGGAAGGGAGGAGGGCTCGGCTAGGGTTCCGGTGGTCGGGGAAGGCTCGCCTCAAGCATGCGTTAAATACGCAGAGGAAGAGGTCACTGTGCACCTGCCTGCCAACCCCCAGCAAGCGCACACCAGCCAGTCCTCGGTCACCCACCAGCCTTGCCGCACAAAGCCCAACCGCCAGCTCAAAGGCACACACCAACGACTCCCCGCACCAACCACTCAACCACCAGCCACAGTCGATAGCCCACAAGCTTGTGCCCCATGCCTGGGCCCCACACGGACCCACACCTTGGCCCCACACGCACAGTGCTACAATGTACAGTGCCAACCACGCACAGGGACACACAAATAGAAGCCGACCCATGAGGTCCAAGCCCAAAAACACAAAACCACACAACGAGCCTTGAAATAGTAACACCTGTCTGGGAATAAAATTCATAAAATGTAAATAATTACAAAAATGAATTTTAGAGGTGTTACAGTAGTGGACTTGAGGGAGTGAGCAGCAAGCAAAGGTTTTTTCGTCATAGGGGACAAGCTAGGTTTAAATAGGCAGGTGCTTGGAATCTAGCTACTGATCCTTAACCACTCCCATTCTCTAGTTAGGATTTGATCAAGGAGACATAAAAGGGAATAAAATGGTTGAGGGGGGCTTCATGGCCTGGACAGGGAGTTGGACACACATACATCCATGCCAGCCAATGAGAGGCAAGGGCCCAATGGACCAAAGGTGAATGGACGAGTCTAAACTTCGCTTGTTGATACTAACCTAGGGCAATTGCACAACCCTACCACACACTTAGACCACGCTATTGGGTCACGGTGGTCGTAAGACAGTTCTCAAGCAAAGAAAGCAAGGGCCGGTCCACCAAGTATCCAAGGCATGAGTGGGCTTAAGCGGCTTGTTTTGTGCTGTGTTTGGGTTATGTTGGTTTATAATTGATGGAATTGGGTTTTAAGTGGGGTTTTGGGTGATGAAAGTGGTTGTGTTGACTGACCATCCAAAGCAGGTTCCTCTAGAGGAGCTAATTGCCAACCGAGGACAAAAACTAGGGTGTCTACAATAATATAATTACCTAGATATCAATCTCCATCACTCTCCCCATTGAAGAAAAACTCGTATCCAAAGAGCTAAATCAATGATATTGCCCCCAAAAGTTCCTCGAAATAGATGCACGAAGGAGGCATGAAAACTTTTGAGATATCTATGGATAAAGATAAATTGACACCTTAGTTAGGTAACATAAGGTCACATTGAATACTAAATTTACATGCAAATCAGGTGGTGAAGCTAATACAAATATGTTCAATTGTAATATATTGAGGACATGGGAAGCCTTAGCAAGTCTAGCGTAGAGGCTTTGAAATAGGTGGTGTAAGTAGGATGAAAAGATAAACAATGTGAAATCCTTTCTTCTTAAGATGTATGTTTGCATTCATATAGTTTATATTACTTAATGTAAATATTAGTCGAACATCAACATTCCAGTCTCTTGGAGTTTGGATGGATGAAAAGATGAACTCTATAGGATCATTACGATGTGGCCGTGAATTTGGATCAAAGTTAATAGTTGGCAAGATGTTTCGGCAATGTCATAAGGTTTGAATGATCCAAGTATATGGCAATTGAAGTTCTCTAAAGTTGTTTTCTTACCATAGTTTGACTCAAGATCTAACTTTGTAAACATTACTAGCTTAGACAATGTGATGGAAGGAATATCATCATGCTTGGGAAGTGCGTGACACTTGGGCCTGATTATCCATTTTAATTGTAAACCATGTAATTAATTGTTATATTGTATAATTGGTTTTTTAATGGATAATCTGTTGTTTCTTGTAAGTGTGAGGGTTTGGTTGGTTTTTCGTGCACATATTTGCAATATGGGACCAATGTGGAGTCTGATTTGAGGATGCACAGTCGCCTTGGTTTGTGTGCCCATCTTTTTCCCTTTTCTTTCTTTCTTTTTCTCTCTCTCTCTCATGAGCTCTCACCACCTCTGTTTTCTTCTTCTTCTTCTTCCCCAACCCGTGCCACCACAAGAAAGTAGCTTGTGTCTCCTCGTCCCTTCCGACGTGATGGGAGGCTGGCGCAATGCGGGGAGGAGAGGGGTAGAGGTGAGCGGAAGAGGAGCCAGAACTGAGAGAGAAAGAAGGAGAGGAGGAGTGGTGCGTGAGTTAGAATAGGAGTGCTTGTTCACATGGTTCGCTAGCGGAGAAAGCTTCACCGAGGCGAGGAGAAGTTTGCCGGAGTGCGGGGGAGGTCGCTAGAGTGCCACCTGAGGTACGTGACCCTCTTCCTCTCTCGTTCCATGCTTTTAATTTAACATGTTAAATGCATGAAATATGAGAATAAATGCATGTAAAATCATAGAAAAATAGTAGTATGGATGGGAATGTGATGGATAACATGAATATGTAGATATCATGCGATTAGGATGAAATTTGGTGGATTTACGCGAGTTTTAGGATGTATGCTATAGTGTTTCACAACGAGCTTCACCCCTTTATGATTTTCGTATGGATAGCATGATGAATGGATTCATGAATGGTTTGAGGGGTTTTGAAGTAGACTCAAGGGTCTACACCTAGTGATTTATCCATGATTTATGGTGCATGTATGAGGGGTTCGCCGAAGGTTCCCATTCACGACGAAATGTGTAGGCTAAAACCGGTGAGGGGTTTTGGACATGGGCAATTCGGCATGCCGAGCTGAGTTCAACATATCGAATTCCTGTCAGATTAAGCCAGACTAATTGGTTTTGATAGGCTAAAATCACTCGATCGATCGAAATAGGGAGTTTCGGTATACCGAACCAGGGATTTTTGGTATACCAAACCTAGTTTTCGGTGTACTGATTTTGCCCTATCCCTGATATATGAATGTGAATAGAAAAATGGTGATTCAATGGTATTAAATAGATAATGAGAATGTGTTTAGGGTGTCTTCCCCATGTAAATGTCTTGGAGAAAAATGGAACCCAAATAAGTAAATTTAGGATTGATTTGGGGTTTGAAACCCTAAGAATGAAAAAAGTGATTAATGTGTGGTTTTATGTAATTTTGGTCATGAGACCCAATTTGTGATTTTAAAATATGGTTTTTCATGAATTGAGTTGGAACCCCAGTAGAGGGTCATGTGTTGCATGGAAAAGATTCCTGCAACGAAAAGAATGAAATGGAAATGGTTTTGAAAGGAAAATTTAAGAGTTTTAAGGCGAATGCATGTATGCAATTGTGATGCGCTATGAATGGGATGCATGAAAGGAGTCACTTCCCATCGTCATCTGTGGACCTTATCGGAGTTCATGAGTATGGTTGACCATACAGGCGGCAAGGTGCATTAGTGGGCATCCAGGAGTGCTGAGGGATGGAAGAGGAAGGTGACGAGGTACTCGATCAAGTGCGAAGGTGCTCACAGGCCACCGGCTGTTTCTGAACCCAACGAGCTTGTTGTCGGCGATGAAGAATATGATTGTGGAAGCTCGAATGTGGATGCAAGCTCACACTGGAGGCTTATGCATGACTCAATGCACGAAATGGATATGCAAGGAAGGGGAAAAAAAAAAAAACAGGGCTCGAGAGTGAGGGCTTACCTGTGGAAGCTCATCTTCTCTGACGACAATGTTTGCTCTGGTTTGAGGCTTGGCGACTGGTTGTTGAGGCTAGGAAGGCTACTGGAGATCGTGTGAGGGCTGGGGAGTGTTAGAATGCAATCACTTAGTGGTTTCGAGGCTTGGAGGGTTGGATAGGTGGATGGTTTCTCTCAAGTGAAAATCTCTCTCCTCTCTCTCTATGGGTTCAGGTGATGCAGGCTAGAGGTCTGAGGAGGAAGAGCAGAGGAGGCCGGAGGTCTAAGGGAAGAGAGTTAGGGTAGTGGAAGTGACGACGGAGCTGATCTTCTCTGTGTTGTCTCTCTCTCTCCCTACGATTGCATGGCCATGATGCTGAAGACAACTTGGACCAGAGGGAGAACAGAGGTTGTCGATGTGTGATGGAGGCTTACAGGGATGGTGGTTTGCTAGGTTGTGTAGAGGAGGTAGTCTGGTAGGCTAAGGTAGACGGGCTAGTGGATGGGTTCGCTACTGGTTACCTCTCTCTCACCTTAGGCTACATGGGTTCAAGGAAGAAGGAGGACGACGACCGACTATTTGTGGTTGCTAGGTGAGGATGAGCTGCTAAGGAGGAAGGAGATGAGACGGTGGTGGAGGTGTTGGTTTGGCTACTATGTGGCTTGAGAAGTGGATGGCGATGGTTGTATTGTTGGGTTGGTGATGGAGGACGATGATGGCTGGGACATGGAGGAGGTTTTCGTGAGGCGGTAGAAAGGAGGAAGGGTTGCAGGTCGTGTGTGCACGGACAAGTGGTATTTGGCAGGTGGAGCTCCTCCTTCCACTCTCCTCTCCACTCTCCATTCTCCTCTCACCTTTCTCCCCACCTTTTGTCTTTACGTAAGGCATGGTAGCTTTATAAGTGGTTACGGTTTGGATTTGGATGCCATTGGATGATGGTGGATTTGATTGAATGGTGGAGGTTATTTCAAGGAGTGGGTTAGGATTTGGGTTAGGTTTGAGAGTGTGGGCTTGAATGGGCTTGCATGTGTGGTTTGGTTTGTATGTGTGGGCATGGATGGGCTTAGGTTTGCATGGGCTTAGGTGGAATTATGGGTTAATGGTGTTCGATTGGGTTTAGAGTTTATGATTAGTTTTAGATTGTGAAAAAAAGGGCTAGAGCAGGGGAAATGCCTCGTCACCACTAATGCATTCTTCTAGAGAGGTCCATACACAAATGATTGTAAAATCAGGGTGTCTACAGATGCTCCTTCTTGAGTGAGGTTGAGGGACAAATGGAACTGAGACTGATGCTCAAGGTTGACGAAGACACCTCGCCTAAAGCCGTCGGAAGGTGTTGTTGTTGGCATTGCATCATTTATTCAGCAGATGCACCAAATGTAACGATTCAATGTCGGAATGCAGATGCGAATGCTAAAACAATGTCGAAAACATGAATGCTAATATTATTGGTGTGTGCTGATGTAGAAACAACACTGGAATGCAAATCCGTGCTGAGCTCCACTAGGGGCATGCGCAACTCTGCACAATGCCAAAGCAAATGTGATGATGCAATGCTAGTGTAATGATGCATGCAATGGATGATGTGTGTGACGGATGACACATGCAATGCTGATGAATGATGCATGAAATGTAGGATGACTAGTTGATGTCTAGTCAGCTTGTGAGAGGCATGAAAAGGCACCAAACTCATCAGAAGGGCGTCAGGCAAAGTTAGTGGTGCTTACCGACTGATGGGGACATGATGAATTGATAGATCCATCACCAGATAGTTTGGGTTATCAGCCCAGGGATGAAAGGAGTATGTCAAGACTGACGGGCTTGTCGACTGAGCAAAATAGACATTTGACGGATGTCGTCTGGATAGTTTGGGATATGAACCCAAAGAAGAGGGGCATGGCAAGACATCGGACTTGTCGGTCGAGGAAATAGACGTTTGACGGACGTCATCCAGATAGCTTGGGATATCATCCCAAAGAAGAGGGGATATGGCAAGACTGTCGAACTTGCTGGAAAAGGACAGTCTTGTCGACCAAGGAGACATATGGCATGTTGATGGACTTACCGACCACAAGAGGATAATGAACTTGTTAGCCAAGAAGCAATCAATGACAGTTCGCATGGATAGGATAATGAACTTGTCAACCGAGAAGCAGTCAGTGACAGTTTGCAAGACAAGATAACGAACTTGTCAACCGAGAAGTAGTCGGTGATAGTTCGGAAGGCAAGATAACAAACTTGTCAATCGAGACGTAGTCGATGACATCTCAAAGAAGATGAGATATGGCAAGACTATCGAGCTTGATGACTGAGGAAAGTCTTGTCGACCGAGGAGACATATGGCATGTTGATGGACTTACCAACCACAAGAGGATAATGAACTTGTCAGCCGAGAAGCAATTGATGACAATTGACAAGAATAGGATAATGAACTTGTCAATTGAGAAGCAGTCAGTGGCAGTTCACAAGACAAGATAACGAACTTGTCAACCAAGAAGCAGTCGGTGACAAAGAAAAGGGGATATCATCCCAAAGAAGAGGGGATATCATCCAGATAGTTTGGGATATCATCCCAAAGAAGAGGGGATATGGAAAGACTGTCGAGCTTGCCGACAAAGGACAGTCTAGTTGACTGAGGAGATATATGGCATGTTGATGGACTTATCGACCGCAAGAGGATAATGAACTTGTCAGTCGAGAAGCAATCGATGAAAGTTCGCAAGGATAGGATAATGAACTTGTCAATCGAGAAGCAGTCAGTGACAGTTCGCAAGACAAGATAACAAACTTGTCAACTGAGAAGCAGTCAGTGACAATTCAGAAGGCAAGATAACAAACTTGTCAACTGAGACGTAGCCGATGATAGTTCGGAAGGTTGAAAGACAAACTTGTCAACCAAGAAGCAGTCGATGACAGTTCAAAAAGTTGAAAGATAACAAACTTGTCAACCGAGACGCAGTCAGTGACAGTTTGAAAGGCATGACAACGAACATGTCAATCGAGACGTAGTCGGTGATAGTCCGCAAGGATAGGAATAACAAACTTGTCAACCGAGATGTAGTCAGTGACAGTCCGCAAGGCAAGTTAATGAACTTGTCAACCGAGACGTAGTTGGTGACAGTCTGCAAGGATAGGAATAACGAACTTGTCAACCAGGATGCATTTGGTGACAGTTCGCAAGGTAAGATAACAAACTTTTCAAACGAAATGCAGTCTGTGATAGCCTGCAAAGACAGGATAAGCAAACTCGTCAACCGAGAAGTGGCTAGTGACGGTTCAGAAAGTAGGATCGATGAACTCGTCAACTGAGAAGCAGTCAATGATGGTTCAGGAGCAAGATAATGAACTGATCAATTGAGAAGCAGCTGGTGATGGTTCGGGAGCAAGATAACGAACTCATCAATCGGAAAGCAGCTGATGACGATTCAGAAAGTAGGATAACAAACTTGTCAACTGAGACACAATCGGTGACAGTGTGGAAGGTTGAAAGACAAACTTGTCAATCGAGAAGTAGTCGATGATAGTTCTATAGGCAAGAAAACGAACTTGTCAACTGAAATGCAGTCGGTGACAGTTTGAAAGTTAAGATAACGAACTTGTCAACTGAGTTGCAGTTAGTGACAGTTCGGATGGCTGAAAGACAAACTTGTCAACTGAGAAGCAGTCAGTGACAGTCTGCAAAGATAGGAATAACAAACTTGTCAATCGAGATGCAGTCTATGACAATCCACAAGGCAAGATAATGAACTTATCAACCAAGATGCAGTCAGTGACTGTTCGCAAAGATAGGATAAGCAAACACGTCAACCAGGAAGCGACCAGTGACAGTTTGGAAAGTAGGATAGACAAACTTTTCAATCGAGAAGCAGTTGGTGACGGTTCGAGAGCAAGATAATGAACTCATCAATCGGGAAGCTGCTAGTGATGGTTTGGGAGCAAGATAAGCAAACTTGTCAACTGAGATGTAGTTGATGACAGTTTGAAAAACAAGATAAGTGAACTCATCAATCGGGAAGTGGTCGGTGACGCTTCAGAAAGTAAGATAAGCAAACTCGTCAACCGAGAAGCAATTGATGACGGTTAAGAAAGCATGATAGATGAACTCGTCAACCGAGAAGCAATCAATGACGATTCGGGAGCAGGAATAGCGATCATGCCAATCGCGAAGTAGTCAGTGGTAGAATGTGGAGAGCCAGATAGTGAACTTATTGACCGAAAAGCAGTCGACATAATTTGAAAAACTGGATAGTGAACTTATCGACCGAGAAGTAGTCGACGATAGTCCACGAGGACAAGATAACGAACTTGTCAACTAAAAAGTAGTCGATGACAGTTCGAAGAGCTGGATAATGACACCAAAAGGTAGTCGACGTGCCCCTGTATCTGAAAAACGATACCAAAAAAATGGCAATTGACATGCCCCTATTATCGGGAGGAGGATACCCAAAAAGGCAACTGACATGCCCTTGGTATCGGGAGGATGATACCAAAAAAGGCAGTTGAGATGCCCTTGGTATCAAGAGGACGATACCAAGAAAAGGTTACTGACATGCCCCTAGTATCAGGAAGACAATAGCAAAAAAGGCAGCTGACATGCCCCTAGTATTAGGAGGACGATACCAAAAAAGGAAGTTAACATGCTTCTGGTATCCGGATGCTAAGGATGTTGCAGGAAGAAAGGGACAGAGGAATGCTGGGGGGGGCTAAATAGTTGGTTTAGCCAAAAGAAATTGCTAGGGAGACCTTGCTTGCGAGCGTACCTTGGACCGCAGATGTTGTATCGTCTTGCCTGTGAGACCTTGCTTGTGTGATTCCAGTCAGGATATTCTGTTCAATGTGTGTAGCCTTGTTGAGCACTTGATACACAAGTTTGGACCACAGAGTTGTTGGTATGCCCTTAGTTGAAGACTCTCGTGCTAATGTTTTACTCGATATGCAGTAGGTCTATGCCTTATTTGGCACCTGATGCGTGGGTCTTGATTGAAGGACAGAAGACATGCCCCTGGTGGACAGAGTTAGATTCCAGATGTAGCAAACTGTGTGAGCTCAACTATCATGTATATAGATAAAGTAGGACAGTAGTAGAGGCCAAATCACGAGATGCCAGGACAAAATAGATGCCCCTGGTATCTAGTCGAGTTGCTGAATGGTGTAGAGGCCCGATTGTGACTGCAAATGCTTTTGACCGTCGAAGGGTGAAATTGAAGCTGAATGAAATAGCAGATAACGCTTGCTTGATAAAGGATGTGCTCTGGTCTACTGCATCTTTAGCCATTGTGTTCTGACTATTCTGCATTGTGTTGTGCTATCGTTGGGCATTCCCCAGGTAATGCTGATGGATCTTGACTGATTGTGAGGGAATTACCGTCAATGCTGTTGATTCTATAAGTTCGTGTAGTCACTGCACTGACTAGTGCCCTTGTTGTATGTACACTTTGACCAGAAAGCAACTGAAATGCCCCTGGTTGGAGACGCTCAAAGAGGCCCTGTGATGCGAAGTGATATGCAGGCAGAAAGGCTATGGCAAGCAAGGTAAAGATGATGATGGATTTTATTGGTGTACGAAGATATGCCGATGGATGATTAGTGTTGTTGGAGCAGGTATGATGCTTTATTGATTTGATGTTGATTTTTGTTTGTTTTTGGATTTTGCATATATTTTTTGTTTTGTTTGCCCTTAGTTAGAATGGAAATCTTCATGCCTATTGGAGGAGGATGCCTTCAACTCAATTGGCTTTACGGAGATTCACATAGTGTGGGTGGCTCTCATGGGATAAGTGGTGGCACTCAAGTTCACTGTGTGGTGGTGTGATGGATCAGATTCCATGCCAAACTCTTTTGGCATCCTGCACCTATTTTTTTAAGTTCATTGATTTTTCTTTTGCTCCCTCGTAGACGTACGGTTTTGTTATCTCTGTCTTGGAAGTAATAGGCACTTGGTCTAGGCTAGAGGCTTTTATTATAGAAAGGGGGGCTAATCCTTTGAAAGTATGGGCTTTCCAGGCACATGCACCAACTCCTCTCCAAAATGTGATGGGGGTAGAGCTACGCCGCACGCCTTTTGCTCTTGGATTGACTTCTGTCTTCGCTTTCTGTCTTCTTTGTTTCTTTTATGCCATGCGGATGTATTTTTCTTTTTCTTGCTCACTCGTTCAGTCACCCTAGCATTTTATCTCCCTCTCGCAGGGCCCCTACGGAGTTTGGAAACTTCATTTGGAATCAATGGATGGTGGCTCCCTCACTTGCTTGGTCGTTTGACTAGTGCCAACTGAAAAGGGGCAGTCCATTCTGGTGCAGGCAAACTTTCCAATTTTTGTCATCGAGCAAATGTGGATATGCAAGATATGATTTTGTTATTTTTTGATTTTTTGTGTTTTTCTAATTTTTTGATTTTTTTTATGCTTGATGATAATGCAAAAGGAAATAATAGGGGAAACAAAGGAAAAGGATATGGTGAAGACCCCTGCTGCTGTTGATCATGCTTAAGGAATCACTATTTATTCTGATTACACAGTTGCAACTACTGGGGAAACTGTAGTTGTCAGGGCTAATGATAAACTGCAACTGTTGTTGAGGTCCACGGTATTTGCACATGCAAGGCTAGATCGGTGCACGGCGAGTTGGCAAACCTTGGGCTAGGCCCCCCGCATAGGAAAAGGAATATGATTGGTGCATGCATGTGTCGTCGGACAGAGTTGAGAAGCGGAAGGCAAAGGATCCAAGCTGATGAGATCAGAAAGGTCCCCTAGGAAAGAACTGGGGGAAAGGAAATAGACCCCTGAAGTTCTGACATCTCCGGAGCTTACAGGCTTAGATGGAGAGAGGATGGCTATGCTAGGGTGTGCAAGTGCTTGTGCAAGTATGGGTGCCCCCTGTGTGTTGACTAAAATGGTCCCATTGTCAAGGAAAGTTTCAATGACATCCTGCAGAGTGTGGCAATTATCAGTCTAGTGTCCTAGGGCTCGATGATAATCGCAATGCATGCTCGTGTCATACCATTGTGGAAGTGAGTTCAATGGTAGACGAGGTTTTGAGAGCCTCATAAGTGACACAACCTGAGGGAAGATGGCACTTAGCGACTCACCTAATGGAGTGAAGTTGCTTTCAGCGTGGTAGCCACGCCTTTGCTTAGGTTGCTGTCCTTGTCGAGTTAGTGCAACATGATGCACTGGTTCGACGGTGGGGTGCATGTGTGCAGTGTATGCAGAGCTACGTGCAGCTATAGACTAATTAGGGCTTGGCTGGCTAACTACCTCGACATGCACAGGAGGTGATTCGATGTATGCAACGGCAGGCTTCTTGGAATTGTTGATGTTGGAGCCAATGTTGTTGTTGTTGTTGATCTTTTTCTTCTTCTTGTTGTTATTGGAGCTGGCTTGTTGCGAAAATGCAGTGAATGAGGGGAAATTCCCACTTCGCAATGTGTTTTCCACATGAGCATCGACCCAAATTAGCGATGCGAAGGATGTGATGGGTTGTATGCTAAGTAGAGCCCCTATCATTGGTTGCGCTCCCTTGATAATGATCTCAACTGACTCCTTGTCTGAGGGCCTATTTCTGACTTGAGAGGCAAGTGTGTGCCAACGATCGACATACTCCCCGAATGGCTCGTGGGGTCTCTGCCAAATTACGACAAGATCCTCGCACTTTGGGATCAAGTCAAGGTTGAAAGAGTACTGATCCAGGAACGCCTAGCAAAGGTCATTCCAAGTCTTGATAGTAGCCATGTCATGGAATGTGAACCACTTGAGAGCTAGCCTTGTCAGACTTTTTTGGAACAGGTAGATCAAAAGCCTCTCGTCTCATTGGAGCGACGTGAGGTCTCTGTAGTACACCTTCAAATGGTATATTTGGCAGCCACTATTGTTGTATTTCTCGAATTCGAGGATGTGGAAGTTTGAAGGAGTATCGCCTCTAGAAAGTAGTAGAGGTCCCAGAATTGGTAGGACTGGTGGCTTGCACTTGACGAAGTACTCTTTCTAGATCGCCTATCTTAGTCAGGAGGGTGTCTGAAGTTGTTGCTAACGAGATGGGTGCAGTAGAGGTAGGTGCCACGTATGTCGTATGGGTCACGCATGTGCAGTGCTTCGAATCCACTCTTATGCTTCCTAGTGTCGAAGTGTAAGGGCCAGGATACCTATGCAAAGGTGTAGCATGTAGTGATGTCATGCGTGCAGGGGCCTGAAACTAATGTAGAAGTGATGGATTGATTGCATGCTGTGCTGTGTAAGGTGTAGAGTGTGGGAGCAACAGTTGTTGCACCGATGCAACACTAGGCAACGGGCTCAGGGGAATCTGTGCTCCTACCAAGCCAAAGGGCTGGCCACCAAGTGATGGAGTTGCATGTTGTAGGGTGCAGTGATGATGTAGGAGGCAGAGATAATGCTCCCATCGTCGGAGCAGTGAGTAGCTAGGGCAATGGTAAAGGTAGAGGTGCAGTGAAGTGAGCCTACAATGCTAAAGTGGTCTGCAGTGGAATCTTAGGGGTCAAAAGAGGAGGAGAGATAGTTGGTGGGGAGGAAAGGGCCATGTGTTCCAACTTTTGGGCCAATGCCAATAGATGCTGGGCTTGCAAGGTGGAAGACTCGTTAAAGGACAAGTCAGAAGGCAAAGGAGGAATAGGGACAGAGCTTGCAACAGAAACAGCCACAGCCGACTAGACTCTAGAAGTAGGAGGGCCTAAAGAAAGGGGAACAGATGGCAAGATCTCTGGAACTTGTGAGATGGTCACAGGAATAGACTCAATGATGGGCTCTAGATCGGTGAACGTCTTCCAACGTTGCAATGTAGGTAAGGAATCTCCATGCACCTTGAAGTGGAATGCATGGAGGGAAGGAGAAGCCACCGAAGTCAAAGTAGAGGAAGGAGGGGTCGATCTTGAGACTTCCTCTAGAACAACAATAGGAGGCTCACTGGTTTATTGGGCCATGGCTGACCACGAGTGACGACGAATGGGGTTGCGGCGAAAAGCAAGTTCACGAGCTCCAAGAGCAAGTTATTGTCAGAAGTGACAAATACCCCGAAAACAAAAGAGGAGAGAAACCACGGGAGGTTGCCTACAACGGAGACTCTTGAGCTTTGACCAAGGACCTCACACCAAGAAAACCTGTCAAAACAAGCAAAAGAAGAAATAGGTGTTAGAACCCGGACAAAGACAGAATACAAGTTATTAAAGTGGTGTGAATGGCACACGATGCAAATGAATGTCCTAAAATGTGCTCTCTTAACAAGCATGTCCCGCACAGGGCCAACCACATAGGATGCTCTCATGGGTTAGGGTTTAGACATAGGCTAGAAAGTAAAGTCCCATCCCATGCCAAAGCTATGGAACGGTGGTGCGTTAGGAGCCTCGACCCTGCTAAAGCATGGGTTGTACCCACTACTAACACTGACACGACCCCAGACAAGGAGGAATAGACCTGCATCCCATCCTATGCCAATAGCAATAGAATGATAGACTGGGACTGTCCTTTGCAGACTATGGGTGGACATAGGAGAGGAGAAGATGCATGCTTTCTAAAATGAACATACATGCGATATGCTTTTGTCTTTTACTTGCGACTTTTATTAAGCTAGATAGGGAAGAGAGTGCACTGAAGTCTCTAGTTCCACCTAAATTCTATTTTTATTGTTGTGGATTTTACGTTAAACCAGTTAGGGAGATGCAAGCATGTCTCTACTTTCCCTATGATGGCAAGTGTAAGAGGAAAGAAAACACTGAAGCATGGCATGCAAGCAAGCATACATCAAACAAAAGGTGGGATCATGGCATGTGGGAGTGTCATGTAAACATTATGGTGAAAAGAGAAAACATTCATCACATCAAAAGACAGGTAACATGGCATGTGCGTCTGTAATGGCATAGCAAGTGTGTAAAAGAAAATACTCAGCAAGCAAAAGGCATGTAATAGTAGGCATGTAGTGATAACAACAAACAAATGGTGACACGGCAACACAAGAGAAGCAAGGCAAGCAAGGACACATGCTAAGCAAGTGAAAAGCAAAAAATGAAAGCCTGAGTCTTGTATCTCTAGCCAAGTCACCAATTCTATGATCATGCCAGAATTGACTTTCATGTGAGGGAACACACAAAAACTGAAAAGGTCACGATGAAGATGATGAATCTAAGGAAGGATACTCGACTCGAAAACACCAAACAAAACACGAGAAAGAAACGATAAGGAAAAAACGGAGTCGCCACCTAATCTTTTTAAGCTGGAAAGACAAGGAAAACTGGATGCATAAAAAATGCGGCAAAAGATGCAAATGAATGCAAATAGATGCTAAATGAATGTGTTCATGCTCTGTGCTTAATGGACATGACACAAATGGTCATCGCATGCCAGAGAAAGGGTAAGGACTTCTATTACGCATGGGAAAGGTGTTAGGCACTCCGATATGCTCGAGAAATCGATCTTTCTAAGCTTTTCGCTCGCTTATGTGTCACCAATGCAAATGATCATGTATGCTCGCTAAGTCTAAAACGAATGTATGCCATATGCTATGTTGATGCAAATGAAATGCAGGGGGTGGAAATTAATGTAAATGGACTCAGTTATGCTATGTGAATCCTGGATCGTCGATCAAAAAAATCCGACATAGTAATCGTCATTGCCCTATGTGATGCATGAATGTCATGGTGCATGATATGCTAATTTACACTATGATAATGGTGCATGTTGGATGATAAATGATTAAAGACATGAAATGATAAATGATAGGTGTAATGAAGTGTGACATGACAATGAGTAAACCATGTGAGTGATGTATGATATGATGGCATGGACCATGAACACATTTGACCTGGGTTAGAAATGCATCGGATGCCAAAGTGTATCTTAGGGTTTATACAACGATGCATGGAAATGCGATGGGACGAGTATGAGGTGAATGGGCAAGAGCCCAAGCCAGCTGTCCATTTTGGTCCAAGTCCACCTGCACAGGTTGCCTGTGCACCTCCTCCATGCATTAGGGGCACGTCGCTTGGACACATAATAAGGCAGGGGATTCTTCATTGCTCCAGAATGTGATGTGATGATGCAAATGACCAACTAAATGCATGGAAAGCTAGAGTAGATTACCAAGAATAGATTCATGCAACGGGTTTGGTCCTACGTTGTGCAAATCGCTCTCCCAACCTCCCTCCACTGTTGTTGGAGTTCATCGGTTCTCATGACTAAGGAATCCAGCTGTGAGCCCCGACGAGCTATATGGTGGCTACCTAAGGTTGGGGGAAGTAAGGGGAGACTCTGGGGAGTAGGCCTGGATGTTCAGCAAGAGACGAGGTCACCTGGAGCACTCCTCCCACCAACGTTGCCAGAAAACAGACTCACCGGTGAGCTTGCAACTGCTAAAGCTTCCCAATGATCTAGATCCAGGCATGCCAAGAATTGATGAATGTGAGGTGTTTAGGAAGCAAGAGGGGAATGTAGGGATCGTACTTGGATGCTCGGTTGGAAGTGTGGCTACTCGGAGAGCTCCTCCCATGTGCCTTGTCGGAAAATTGGTCTTGCCGACGAGCATCTCTAGGAACTTCATTTAAAGGCTTTGGCAGGGTGATTTGTCGTGTCCGGAGGCTTGAGGGAGCAAGGGCTAATGCATGCATGAAAATGTGATGTGCTATGAATGGGATGCATGAAAGGAGTCACTTCCCATCATCATCGGTGGACCTCACCGGAACTCACAAGTACGGCCAACCATACAAGCGACAAAGTGCATCAGTGGGCATCCAAGAGTGCTAAGGGATGGAAGAAGAACGTGATGAGATGCTTAGGCAGGTGCAAGGGTGCTCACAGGCTACCAGCCATTCCTAAACCCAATGAACCTATCATCGGCGATGAAGAAGATGATTGTGGAAGCTTGAATGTGGATGCAAGCTCACACAAGAAGCTTATGCACGACTCAATGCGCGAAATTGATATGCAAGAAAGAGAAAAAACTGAAATAGCTGGGCTCAAGAGTGGGGGTTTACCTGTGGAAGCTCGTCTTCTTTAGCGATGGTGTCCACTCTGGTTTGAGGCTCGACAACTGGTTGCTGAGGCTAGGAAGGCTGTTGGAGGTTGTGTGAGGGCCGGGGAGTGTGAGGATGCAATCACTCGGTGGTTTCAAGGCTTGGAGGGTTAGATAGGTGGATGGTTTCTCTCGGACGATAATTTCTCTCCTATCTCTCTACAGGTTCAAGTGATGTAGGCTAGAGGTCTGAGAAGGAAGAATAATGGAGGCCGAAGGTTTGAGGGAAGAGAGGAAGGGCAGTGGAAGTGAGGATGGAGTTGATCTTCTTTGTGTTCTCTCTCTCTCTCCCTATGATTGCATGGCCATTACACAGAGGATGACTTGGACCGGAGGGAGAATGGAGGCCGTCGGTGTGTGCTAAAGGCTTACAAGGATGGTGGTTTGCTGGGTTAAAGAGAGGTGGTGGTCTGGAAAGCTGAGGTAGACTGGCTAGTGGATGGATGGGTTCTTTATTGGTTATGTCTCTCTCACCTCAGGTTGCATGGGTTCAAGGAAGAAGGAGAATGACAGTCGACTGTTGGTGGTTGCTAGGTGAGGACATGCTACTGGAGGAGAGGCTAAGGAGGATGGATATGATGCTGTGGTGGAGGTGTTGGTTTGGCTACTGTGTGGCTTAAGAAGTGGAAGGCGATGGATGTGTTGTTGGGTTGGTGATGGAGGACAATGATGGCTAGGACAGGGAGGAGGTTTTCATGAGGAGGTAGAATGGAGGAAGGATTGTAGGTCATGTGCACTAGGACAAGCAGTATTTGGCAGGTAGGGCTCCTCCTTCCACTCTCCTCTCACCTTTCTCCCCACCTTTTTCTTTACGTAATGAATGGCAGCTTTATAGGTGGTTAAGGTTTGGATTTGGATGCCATTGGATGATGGTGGATTTGAATGAATGGAGAGGTTATTTCAAGGAGTGGTTTAGGATTTGGGTTAGGTTTGAGAGTTTGGGCTTGAATGGGCTTGCATTTGTGGGCTTGGATGGGCTTAGGTTTGCAGAGGCTTAGGTGGAATTATAGGTTAATGGTGTTGGATTGGGTTTTGAGTTTTTGATTGGTTTTAGAGTGTGAAAAAAAGCGCTAGAGCTGGGGAAATGCCTCGCCACCATTGATGCGCTCTTTCGGAGAGGTCCATAGACAAATGATTGTAAAATCAAGGTGCTTACAGGTTGCAACTCCCCAAATTATCTCCTTTTCCACATAGGAGTTGCCTTCAGCAGGGACCAACCACAACTAGCCACTCTTCGTGACTGTGCAATATTAGAATTTTTGTATTCCCCTCACTTTGGTGGATAATGGCATAGGCTTAAATTTCTACTCCTTGCATACAGAAAGTACACTCGATTTCAAAGCCGAAGATATCACACCAGTAGTGAAGGGTATGACATCTTTCGATAATATACACCATGATGCGCTAGGTCTCTTGGTCATCCTCCCTATCATTGGCCCAGCTGAGTTCAATGTAGAATTCTACATCATTGTTCTCGAGCCTTCCTTCAATCTACTACTTGGGCACCCTTGGCTGCACAAGCATCAAGTGATCCCTTCAACCCTCCATTGCATGATCAAGTTCGGTTGGAACGATTACATCATTACCAACATGCCAAAAACTTCGAGAAAGAGAAGGTCGATGCTATGTCATCTGTTTCCTTGCAAATTGTCTGGTTTGACTCCAAACCCTCAAATGTTTTGTATCGCATTAACTGATTTGAGTTGGTTAACTTTATCCCAAACTTTGAGCATGGTAGCTACCCACCTATTCGTAGCAATCCTTTATTGATGGTTAAGAATCTGTGCCATAGATAGGGATACAAGAAAGGGTCAGCCCTTGAGTGGTACAGTCAAGGGATCACCGAGTCGATCGCCACTGCAGAGTGGAGAAATCACAAAGGGCTTGCATTTGACTAGCAGCCTTGGGAGGATGAACCCCAGCACCTATAGAGGAAGAAGGAATAGAGTTCTCATCCCCAACTAGAGTTCAACTACGGTAGAGACAACACAATAGCAGGACACTTCACCAAATGTAGATGAGTAGGTTTGTATCTGTGAGCATGCTGGTGGAGGGGAACTGTGAGTCGGTAGGGCCACAACGAATCTGGCGATTCTGAGGTCGGGAAAACGACTCGAAAACATCAAAAAGCGATATGAAAGTAAAACATGGAGTCGCCATCTAGTCTATTTAAAAATGGGAAGACGAGGAAAATTGTGTCGGAGAACCAAAATTCGAAATCGAATGCAAAATAAGATGATTCATGCCAAAAAGATTCAACACATGGATCATTGCGAACCGGAGAAAGGGTAAGGACTCCTATTACGTGCGGGGAAGGTGTTAGGCACCCCTGCATACCCGACGAATAGGTCTTTCTCGGAATCTCGCTCGTGTGCATGGAAATGTGGGCACTTAGATGCCAATTAATGTAGTTATATGGATGATGTAAGAGAAATCGACTATATGGCTAAGGAAACAAACCAAGCTGAAAGAAAAGTGCAATCAAAATAGGAAACATAAAGCAAAACATAAGGTGGAAACAAGGTGGGACCCATGGCTAGGTTGGGCTAGATTCTATCCTTGGATGACTCGCACATGTGCCACGCGCAAGTCTCTCGCTCGGGCATGACGCACATCCCCAGAGATATCGTGGCCATTTGCCATCATTGCCTCATCCCCAGCCACATAGGGACAACTATGGAGTAGCCATCGAGGCGCGAGGCGGGGGGGGGGGGGGGGGGGG
>JAMKQA010047223.1:0-14106 GCA_024699735.1 Posidonia australis | reverse complement strand
AAACCTTGGAATATTTTCACAGAGACTTTGAAAAAATGTTTCTTATAACAAATAGTGTAGCTGGTAGAGGCAGGGTCCTTCAGGAACAGTTGGAAAAACTGGTTGCAATACTTCAACCATTGTCCTTGGATGATGCGGAGGATAGGTGCATCTGGCTACCTCCATTACACCAGCCTTTCTCAGTTAAAGCAGCATACAATATTTTAAATGATGGGGGAGTTCGAAATAGGTTTTTCAAGTGTATTTGGACTGCTGTCACTCCTTTAAAAGTTAAGTTGTTTGCTTGGCTTGTCATTAAGAATAAAAATTAGACTAAAGCAAACCTGCAAAAAAGATCTTGGAATGGGTTACCATTATGTAATTTTTGCCATGTCAGCATTGAGCATAATAATCACTTGTTCCTTAATTGCTCATTTGCTAGGAAAGTGTGGGATTTTTTCCTTGCTTCACCTTTATTCCCTGGACATTTATCTGTGACAGATATTTTCCTTTCTATCCCAAACCTTAAATACTACTTGCCATATTCTGGGTGGATTATGTTGGTTCAAGTCATCCTCTGGTTGATTTGGAAAGAAAGAAACCATAGGATTTTCAGAAATACTTGTTCTGCTGTAACTGATGTTATCTCTGATATTATTTATTTTATGAACCTTTGGATAGATAATCTTATGGCAGGTTTCGAAAAGGATGAGGTGAGGTCATTCATGACAGCCATCTCTGCCCAACATGACTCTTCCAGCCTTTCCATCCCTTCTTCCTCCAGGCTGCCTCCAGGTGTCGATTCTTTGTCCCTTGATGACCCTGGAAGAGGCAATGTGCCACCTGAGGGCCTTTGAGGCTCTTCTTTCTATTTGCAGCTATGTCTGCTGGTGGTGTAATCTTGGAACATATTTTTTTTGGCTGTTGCCTTATATTGCTGTAATATCTCATACATTTCTATGTTTTTCTTACCAGGCTTTAAGCCGACGAAATACATATTAAACTTTTACCAAAAAAAAAAGTATTAAAAGAAATTTTGAATTTGATTATTAAAACTAAAACAGTTATTTTCCAACATTCCCCCCATTTCAAAATTATCTTTAAAACATAAAACAAACAAAAAGAAAGAAAGCAAACTCTCTGAACTGTAATACTATGTATTGGATAAAGGTGTCTCGCAAACTTGAACCTTCATTTAATGCTTCTAGATTTACATCCGAAAGCAACCATAGTAGATTACACTTTCAATTATGTCCTTTTCATCGAATTTCAATCTAGAACACACGTAGTACATACTACATCTTTCGATTATCTAGGTAGCACATTATGACTTATTAGATAATTTTATTATATCTTCATCAAGGGGGATTAGACTTAAGCCCATAAAAATTCTCATGCAATGAAATACCTATTAGGAAAATTCCATTATCATATGAGATATAGACTGAAATTATGGAGTGCGACTCCAACCCTATTCCTAAGATGGCAATGCGTGAACTACAATGAAATAAGATCTAATCAAAGCCTATGTGGTAGGGTAACGTATTGCAAATTATCTTTGAAGATTTACTTATGTGGTAGGCTTATCAGAAAATTTTATTATATGTTCATCAAGAGGGATGGGTCTTAAGCCTATAAAAAGTCATGTGCAATGAAATACTCATTAAAAAAATTCTATTACCATACGAGATATAACATTAAAATTATGGAGTACAATTCCAACCCTATCCTTAAAATGATAGTGATTGAGCTGCAATAATAGGATTGAATCGAAGCATACGTGATAGGATAATGTATTGCAAATTACCCTTTGATATTCACCTATAGTGAGTGTGGTCATGAGGCTACGATTTTGAGAATTAAAAGATAATCTTGTAAAAGCACTCATGAAAATACAAACGCATAACTGTAATGTGCTATCTAGAGAATCGGAAGATGTAGTGTATACTACGTGTGTTGTAGGTTGAAATTTGGTGAAAAGGATCTAGTTCAAGGTGTAATCCACTATAGTTACATTCGGATACAAATCTACAAACACTAAGTGAAAATTCAAGTTTACCAGACACCTTCATCCAATGTGTATATTAAAGTCTAGAGAGTTTACTTTCTTTCTTTTTGTTCGTTTTATGTTTTAAAGATAATTTTAAATTGGAGGGGAATGTTGAAAAATAACGATTTTAGTTTTAATGACCAAATTCAAAATTTCTTTGTTCTTAAACATTACTCATTGTGATTTTATTTTAATCTTAAATCTAAGTAGGTATCATAAGGATTATATTTTTTTTCAAGATTACTAGAATTTTTAGGTAAATATTACACATTAATCTAATCAAATGTAAAATGATATGAACAAAATAACGAATAATTAAGCATAAAGAAAAGAAACAAGAAAGATCTTAGCTTCTGATGAAGCGGGATGGACCCCTTAACTTGAAGAAGAAAATCTACCATCATGCACATTAATTTTTCGATTCCTCTCCAATGGTACGATACCAAGATCTCTAAATGTGTAAGTTTTTTGAGATCTTCAAATTGTACTAAAGGAAGAAGAAGAAGGAAAAGAGATTTTCCTTTTTCCTTTTTTCCAAAACACAATAATGAAAATATAATGAAGAGAGAAGACCTACAGTGAGTCAATACAATTCCTATCATAAAAGGAAATAACATAATCATAGAGAATACATATAATGATAGAGTAAATGATATATTAAAAGGTACTAAAAAAAATTAAATGGAAACATGATGATGATAGAATAAATGATATATTAAAAGATATTAAAAAAAAATTTGAATTTGATCACTAAAACTAAAACCGTTATTTTCCAACACCAAGTATTAACATCCAAACTAAACTTATTGTAAGAGATCAAATGGAAAATTTGATTAATAGGAGTTAATATCGATGGATGTGACTTTGATGTAGAGCACCCAAGTAGGAAGTGTCCTAAGACATGGGAAAAAGGTAACCAACTACCATGGTGCAATTGACCAGGAGGAGTGGAACTTCCACCTCCCTCCCAGGTTCGATTCTCATGGACCGCAAGAAGAAAATATATGTATACCGATATCAAAAACATGGGAAAAAGGTGGAAGCAATCCAAGGATATGATATGTCACCTAATCTTTCTCTAGAAGATCACAAGCATTCATGATATTGCATCCTTTGTATAGATCGAATCCTCAATTTTCCTGTTTCGATAACACTTTAATTTCTGTCCATTTAGATGAGTTTTTGGGAGTTTCTGATTTGGTAAAATAGCTGATATAAAATCCTAGACTGTAATAATGTAAAAAATACCAACAAGATTCTAAAGCCTAATTTGTGTCATAAAAAAATCTCAATTTCTACTCCCGGAGGTTTCTTAAACCTCGTTTTTTTTCTTAAACCTCATTTCCTGTAAAAGTTGTAGAGTACTCCAGTATAAAAATAATATATCAAATTCAAAAGTTCAAAATAAAGAAATTCTCCTAAACAGATCCTCATATACTTGCTTATGATTATTCAACATAATCTGACATTTTATCAGAAGTTCATATACTTTTACCTTATGTGAAATTTGTACATTAGAAGTTGTATCAATTTTTGAAGTTAATTTGATTTTATTTTCCTTTTTTTGGTTAAGATCCTGGCTGTAAAACAATTCTTATCAAATTCTAGGTATTAAAATCTAAATCAAACACAATCTTAGGTTGTTTTGGTAAAGGTTCTTACTATTTTTTTTTTCACCAAATCTTACTTCACTTGGGATTCTCTTTCTCTTTCCTTCATTTAAGGGATAATAATTACAAAAAATAAAAAAGAAAGAAAAGCTAAAAAAACTAAAACCATCAATCAAAAAAGAGTGGCTTTATTATTAACTAGAAGATCTTGATCTAATGGTATTAACCAATTGTTACCTCATTTTAACAAAATAAGGGAATCCTCCCTCAAATTATAGGAGCCGATTAGTTGCATCTTCCATTTTGAGGGAAGATGCATGAGGACCATTGATTTGTAATCTAATGGTAAGTATTAAAACCGCCAATGTTAGTATAGTAGTTTTGTGTTTTTATTTTTTAAAATAGTAAATCTATTAGATTTTTATTTGTAATTGGTAGTTGCTATTTTTAGTGATGTCAGTTACAGTGAAATCAATAACTACACAGCTATCTAGATTTTCATTTGTAATTGGTAGTTGCTATTTTTAGTGATGTCAATTACGATAAAACCAATAATTACATAGCCATCCTTATTTAAAATGAATTTAAATTGATCATGTCTTCATGCAAGAATTTGCTTTAACTGCAGATATGTTTTATGAATTTATTTGAAGCGTTGAGAAGTGAAGACCCTATTACTGTTGCTATTGGTATTCACCAGATTTATGTTACGCAATGTTTTATGACTTCGTTATACTGTTATCCAAATAGTATTACAATATTGTAACTGTTTCTGTTTTAGGAATCTTATTAATGTTTGGTAAGTTCATACGTAGATATAATGTAAGATTCATTTGCAACGAAAGAGAGAAAGTTTTGAATTTATATTATTTCGTATCAATGTTTTTTTTTTGGCAATGGTAAGTAGTATTAGATATCCATCCCAAGGGAATCAGGGGTCCATAGTGCAACAAAATAAAGAAAGCAAGACAATGTTCATGCCAATATTACAGACCAACCAGCGAAACTGGCAATATAGTTTCAATGTTTATAAAAATGAACAAAGCTACTGCCCCATATCTTCAGCAGCAGCAGCTGGATGTAAAGTGGAATCATTAGAGGTAGGAGGAGCATCTGAAGAGGCTGTGAGGTTATCAGCCCAAATTTCGTATCAATGTTAATCAAATAATAATACAATGCAGTAACCAATTGTATATAAAAAAATCTTTTAACAAAATCATAAGCTCATGTAAGGTTTATCTGTTTAAAAAATATTTATTAATATTTGTTTCATAATTTAAATATGAGTGTAATTTGGTGATAACGCGGTATTCCAATGGCACAAAATATGAGATTATTATCTTTAGAATGTGTTTGGTAGTTACATTAAATGTAAAGTGATGAAATTTTAGGGAATTTAAATTTCTTGGAAGGCTAATTGGTAATTACATAGATTTCTAATAGCTCAAAATCTAAATTGAGAAGTTTTAGTGTGTGATTGGTAGTTATGTGGTTTTAAGATTGCACAAAATTAGGCCATTTATAATTTTTAAATGTTAATTCATAATTATATAGATTTCTAATGACACAAAATTTAGGGAATTTGAAAGGTTATTTTGTAATTTAAATCGGTAGTTATGTGGATATAGTTGGAAGGTTACAATTTAAAAATTGAAGTTGTAATTTTGTGGTTTTGTAAATTGATATGTCACGTTTGTTGATTTGAGTTTGCCTTTTTATTTGGGTAGTTTCTTTTTTTTGTGGGTAGTAGTTATTGTGATTAGCAATTATGGTGAGTAGTTTCTTTATATTACACGTGTAGTTTTTATTGTTATTGACTTAATGATTCCTTAACTAACTAATTTATTTACATTTGTTTATTGATTAGATGGAACAGTTGTATTTTTGTGGAGTCCACCTGAAAATTAAACATTTGGTTGACAATAGTGTCAGATTTGTGATTCTTAGTATTAAACAGTAATACTATTTCATAGTATTAAACAGTTTATTATCATAGATTTAGGGATTCCTTAATTAATGCATTTTATTTACATTTTTTACATATTAGATAGATGTTCATGGACAGACCAGTTGTGTTTTTTGTCGATCCCATCGGAAAATTTAACATTTGGTCCACGATGGTGCATATGAACAATATGCCGTTGGAAATATTGTTTTTCAAAACAGTAATACTATTTATTTAGTGATACTATTCACATTCAAACATTATGTAATTCAGTAATACGAAACTAATTGATGCAAATACAAAACTTAATTTAATATTACTATTTATGAAAAGTATCATTATCATGAAATAGTATTACGGTTTTGTGTAGAAATAAAAACACATGAAGCAATTCACAAAACAAACAATCAGATATTACAATGGCGGAGACTTTAGGAGCAAAGTCGACGTCTTGGGACTCCTTGAACAACTCCACCACCATTTGTAGTATCCTGGATAACTTTGGGAGGAGGTAGTCGATCGTGGGGGCGAAGATGAAGAGCATCCACTAGGACCACATCAACTTCCTCCGGATCAAGCGTCAGAACTCGCTCCTTTCGTGATAACTCCACCCCACTACTCTCCTGTGATGCCGCGTGCTCCTAATCGCGCAAGGAGTCGACGACTATAGATCTAGAGGGCATGGGCTGGGGTTGGGGCTATGGTTGAGGCGACTGGACTTAGAGAGGATGAGGAGGGGAAACCAGGAACGAAGGCTATTTCCACAAGAGCGGAGGGGAGCGGCGGTCTACTAGTTCCACGTGTTGTTTCGACGGCTACGACGGTCTGCTAATTCCATATGTTGTTGCGACGGCGGCGGTATGCTGAAACGGTTGCCACCTCCACCACAGCCAGTAGAGAGCACCTAAATCAATGATAAATCAATTCCAGCAGAGCTTTTGAAGCTATAGAAGAGTAAAGTACATGAGACTAGCGAATACATTAAATCAATGATTTCTTCGGAATTAGACACATCAACCATGAAGACGTTGATCTTTCACTCGCATTAGAGTGCCCAACCATCTGCTCCCATGTTCCGTCGTTTATTGTAGGGAGAGCCACTACCCCATGCTCCAACGATGGAGTTGCAGCGTTTATATGGCGGAGACTGCTCCTGACAGGCACTGGAGCGGATAGAGCTCGTAAGAGCAACAAAAGCAACCATTGCCTCTCTTTCCGACTATTTCCCTTAAACTCTTACAAATCAAACAAAATATCGCAAATTTTGAATTCAAAACAAATAATTAAGTTTCGACCATTCCAATTTTAATTTTAGGATTTTAAATTCTCAGACATTAGAAGTTCTGAAAACCAAACACACGCTTCATGACAAGTCGATTTGGTGGCACAGACCAAATTTTAATAATAGACATTCCACCAATCCATCACATACAATAGCATGACATAAGCCGCTTTTGCAATAAAAAATAATATAACAGTAAAAAAAAGCTGTGGCTTGTACGAAACCGGTATGTGCATGTTTATTTTAAATGACTAAAGCCTACCACCAATTTCAAACACTATAGCGTAAAAAATAAATAATTAACTAGCTATTAGCTAATACGAAACAGGACCGCAAAGCTAAAATGTAATCAAATTATTTCACACAAGATCATGTAATTTCTGAGGCCAGATAAATCTGGCGTTAGAATCTGATTCGCCATTACATGTTACATCTTCATAATATATGTACCCCAAACTTTTACATACAAAATCTAGACAGCAGGCTGTGTCAGTCATGTATAATCTCATCGGGGCTCAAAGGCGTCCCAATCCCTCATGCTTCACCAGCATGACTTCTTCTTCTACAAAAAATAAGGAAAGGCCAACAGCCATAAGAACATTTAAGGAAATGTGTGGATGGACAGTTAGAAATATGTAGACTAGGACCTAAAAAGGCCAGCATGTTCAATACTAACCCGGAATTTGGCATCCTCCTCACGATCGATGTATGCAAGAAGTTCCTCTTGCCTCATTAATGCTTCATGAAGAGCCTGCAAGCAAAAAATGTAGATGATAGTCAAACCACCAGATTCCTGGATGTGGATAGACAACACGAAGGATGGAACTTATGCATAATGAAGCATTACATAGCAGAACATGTTTACGATATGCACAACAGATAGGCATGATTCCACAAATGGATAATGACAATACTTTGACATTTTCAGAAGTATAAACCAGATCCATTTTATGGTTATAATTATACATAAACACCACAAACAGAACTGCAAAAGAAACGCACGTAGATATTTACCTTTTTGGTTGCAATAAGCTCAGCTTCCAATGCATCTACGCGACAGACAGCAGCATTAAGCAGCTCTTCCTTCTCACGTGGCATTTCAGAAGGCTTTGATTGGAGCATATCAACTTTTTCTTCCAACTCCCCCAATCTCTTCAAAACAGATGAAAGGAGGGTGGCTTCCGTGAAACCAGGAGCAGGTGATGGTGGGCGGATATCCTCAGGCACAACGTCAAATGAAAAGGTGGAGTTATCCAAATCTTGCTCAACAGCTTTTTCAGGTAGCTTCTTTGTCACTCGGCTGGTGAGTGAACAGAAGAGTGAAAAAAGTGTGATGAAGAAAGCTGCAAACAACATGGCTGCTTGCTTTCTAAGTCCTGGAGGAGGTTTACTAATGTCACTCGAAATAAATGCCCCTACATATTGAACCCATGTTCCACACAATTTAGCAATTCACTCAATTAGTAAGTGCAGAACGCAAGAATGATAACAGAGTACAATTATCAACAGCTAGGGCCCCAAACTGATGGGAAATTATTCTATATAATCATGATATCATTTGAGAAAAAACTAGGACAGGAACCACTAGTTCCCAAGAATTAGCTCCTCTTAACTTTTCCTTTTAGCGGGAGAGCCAACTTATAAGGTTCTTCTCTTACAATCAATGAATAATGGTTTTGATCTACAAATGCTTCTGCTAAGAAAGAGCAACCAAACAAGACAAGTATTCCAAGAGTCTGTTCATCTGTTGTTTTTTTCGGGGAGAAGTAGGATGATTCTCGTTACAATAAATAAGAATCATCTGACAACAAACAAATCACAAAAGCTGGAAAAGGATATCAGCAAAGTAAAACAACAAAAGCATGTACATTTGTTCTACACACATGCATGGTCAAATTGTGCATTTCTTCCTACTTCAATTTCGATCAGACACCTGTTTAAGTCATGCTGGAGGAATTTCTATCTAAATGATGTGAAATTAGCTAGTAAGAGCATAGCTGGTCAATTAAAATATAATGCAAGAAGAGCAAAAATGAGATTCACTAAACCTTTGAAAGAGAACCTTTGATTGGAAGAATCTTTCTTCCATCCAAAATCCACAGCCTTGTCAACCATGGGGACGGGTACCTCATATTCACTTGGTGAAATGTTAATGGCTCTTGGAGCAACTTTGGCCTGCATTTCATAAGAAATAACTGAAAGTATTCAGCTAATGTTCGATATACCTGACCATCATGTTGACACATTAGCAATTACCACGTGTACTCCCTAGATTCACATCTTAAAGTAAAACATCACTCTCCTATTCAAGCAACTTATGTAATCCTAACCTTGTTGTCATACAAGGTGTGTCTATGGTACCCACAAGAGAGTGTCAAAGATTTTAATGGGTAATGGAAATTTTCAATCTTTAACATTCATTCAAGCATACGGATGATGAGATTTGTAGTTGTAAATAATTAATTGTAACTACAAATAAGTAGTTACAACTTTGTGAGATAACACAATGGATGTCATAAAATTTTCCAGTCATATATATGTCACTCTATATATATCCAACAGTAAGCCCATATCCTTCTGACGAGCTATAAAAAACAATGTTATTCACCAGCAAACACAGATCAATGCAGCAAGATTCAGACCTTTTTTACTGAATTATCTCAACTGGTAGGTCTCGCAACCAGTAGCAAGATAAGTGGGGTTAGAACCCTAGCAAGACTATGGGGAGCCTTTGCTCAATTGCTGGTCACTAGTACCCAACATGCATTTATTAGCTTATAGATAAAGCTTACCTCTTCGCGAACAGGAGTCAATTGGGAAAGGGTGACATAATTCTTTGCTGCTTTTGGAGAAGTAATATCCTCAGCTTCCGATCCAGACTCAGCAGTAGAGGTGTCACCACCTTTAGACTGTTTTGTCTAAGAATGCCATTTACAAATAGTAAGTCGACATGATATTGATCTAGAAAATCAGTGAGCTTACAAAGTTCCTTTTTTTTTCCTTTTCTTTAACCTACAGAGAACAAAGTTGGACAGTTAGATTACCATACCCCAGGGTATTGTGGTTTAGCATAACCAATGACTTTTCCATCACTGTTGGAAACAGTTACAATTTGCCTTGCACATTGAGCTTCACCATTAAGAACCATCTGTAAACATGCAATTTTATGAAAAGCATCATGTGAGAACAATTTTACATGGTACCCTAAAAAGGGCAAAAACTAAAAATGATAAGACAACCTTCAAAATCTCTGGGTCCTTCCATGGTCCTATATCAGATCTAAGGCAACCTCCCTGATCAACACATGTGCATGAACCACCTAGGAACTCCGGCAACTGACTGTAGACAAAAAGATTGTTTCAAATTTTATACAAAGACATGCTTAGGCATTTCAGAAAAAGCAAAACATAAAATTAAAATATTTACCTGGGCTCAATTATTTCAAACAACTTACTCTGGTACTTGGTTCCGAGCACCTGAAAAAAAGTTACTTTTTGGAATCAAAGGTGATAAATCAATTCCAGCACATTGGGTTTTAATATTTCATCATTGCTTACATGAATTTTAGTAGCAGTTCTTGGGTCAATAAAGGACTTCACAGTATTCCATAGCAGTCTGAAACCTGGGCCAGCATTGATGATAAACATACGGTGTAGTGTCTGCAACAATGTAGTTTCAAAAAAATGCAAGTTCAGCATTTATATTTACATTCAAATTGAAAGAAATTGAATTTTTGATTTTTAGAACACACAGAATACACTAAAACATACAAACACGTTTACTTGTAGATTCTTACACCATTCAAGAACACACACATATGTATAGGTGTTCAATATTTTAAATATGCCTACACAGCTATTGTTTCGTACCTCTGGATAATTATCACTGTCAATCTTTTGCAACCGGACAATCAGTTCCCTTGCAGTTTTGCTGAAGTTTTTCAAACCCTGATAGCAAATTGTAACACAGATGCCAATAAATATACCACAAAACAAGGCGGTAGATGGCTATGTTTGAGTTTAAGAGAAAAATGGAAAACATAACACATACCACACCATGGACATCCAGAATTGTTGTACTAGAATCAATATGTCTCTTTGCAGCAATTGAGCAAGCTGGAAACTTGACAAGAAAGCTTCTTTCAAACTCTTTGACATGATATTTCACATACCGATCAATATTTGTCACATGCATTAGCCTGTTAGGTTCCACTTTTCCAAGTCTTTCAATATAGACAGGTCTTCCCTCCTTATCCACACCATGATAACCATGTGGGTAGTATTTTAACACGTCATCCAGTTCTTCGAATTCAAATTCCTGAAATCAGCAACCACATGTAATTGACTCAGTTAATGCTGAAGTAAGAGGAAATTAGTCAACACTCTCAGAGACAAGAAAAGAATCAGGAAACAACACAATAATTTGCAGTCAGCAATAAGCAATACATGTCCTTTCCAAAAGAAAACTAAACTTTTTTAGAGGGTTGTTTATTACAATAGAACCACCATTTTCAAGTTGTAATCATATCCCATCAGCACAGCATTTACAATCTAACTAATTCACAGAATTTGACAAATTTAATGACTAATTTCAATTCAAGTTGCTAAGAATGAATACCATGATCCTAATGAAGCAAGGAGAAAGGAGGTGTGTCACAAATTCTTGAGTAATAAAGAAAACTAGTGTCTATATGGATCTACATGTAGACATGGAAATCAGACCAAGTCGGCCCTGAACCACCCGGCCCAGCCTGGGTCCCGCAAGGCCCGGGCCAATCAATCCTTACAATGGATTGGGCCAGGCCAAGCCCGTCGTGGGCCATGGGCCATGCTGGGCCTAGGTGTCGGGGCCGCAAAGGCCCTTATATTAGGCCCATTTTGGCCCGTGAAGTAGCCTAGGTCGAGCTGGACCGGATTGGGCTGGAAAATTTTTTTTTAAAAAAATAGACGGGCCGAGCCTGATTGGTTTGGAAATTTTAAAAAAAATAAAAACTATTCAAATCACAGGGAGGCCAGCACGACCCTTTTAAAAAATAATAATAATAAACAAGAACAGGTCGGGCCTCCAATCCAACCCTTTTTTAAAAAAATAAAATAAGTAAGAACAATATCAAGGTCGAGCCTCTTGCTCGGCCTTTTTTTAAAATAAGCCTCCAGCTCGGCCCTTTTTTAAAAATAATAATAATAACAATAACAAGGTCGAGCCTCCCGCCCGACCCTTAAAAAAATAATAATAATAAAACAACAAGACTGGGCAGGGCCCAGCCCTACCATAAAAAAAAAAATGGATTGTTGCATTGCAACATTCCCAGAATAGACCGTTGCATATTGCAATGGTCCTGTAAGGCTTAAGGATTTTTTTTTTTAATGAAATATCTTACATTTTAACTTATAGATACCCCCCAACTCCATTCATTTTCCTTCGCAACTCAATCTTCTCTTCTCCTCTCCGTTACAACTTTCTCCCAACTTTCAAGTGAGAATTTTCAAATGACGATTTCGCTGTTTGGCTTTAGATTCCGTCCCGTCTACTACTCTCCAGTCTCCACGCTACACCAGCTGAGCCAGCAACATCAAAATTTCTCTACTTCTAATCCCTCCATTTTTTGATTTGGTTTTTGTAGGTTAAGGTTTTTTTTATTTTATATTCATTTTTTATATTAAAATGAAAATATTTGATAATGTTGGTAGCCATGACTATATCCCTAATATAGAATCAGATCAACCTCAATCTACCCCAACACAAACTACACAATCCACAGCCATTAAAAAACTAAGGAAATAAAATTCTTGGATTTGGGAACATGCTACAATAAACCCTGTAGATCAAACTAAGTACTACTGTAATTATTGTAATACTACATACACATGTCCTAGGGGAGGGAGTGTAGGTCATATATCTAAACATTTACAAAAATATATACCCAAACATAATAAAAATGACAACATAGATTTAAAACAATCGAAATTACAAATAGATCTAGTAGTATAATTAATTGAAAATATAATACAGAAGAAGTTAAAGAAGGAATATCTAAATTTATAGTAAAAGACGGGCAACCATTTTCTTTTTCTGAAAATAAAAATTTTGAATCATGTATGAAAAATTATTTAAATCCACAGTTTAAAAGTTTTTGTAGAAATACAATAAGAAATATAATTTATAAAACATTAAAAAAAGATAAAAAAGATTTAATTAAAATATTTTTTAGTTTATTATTAGAATATCATTAACATGTGATGTTTGGACTGGTTCAAATAATTTTCCATATTTATGTTTAACTGCACATTAGATGGACATAAAATGAAAATTTTCAAAAAAGATTAATTACTTTTAAAATTTTTGATCATCCACATACTGATAAAGCTATATCAAATGTGATAGAAGATATTACTAAAGAATATAATATATTTTTTAAAATAAATACAATATCATTCGATAATGCATCTAATAATAATGTTGCAATAGAATTATTAAGAAGAAATATAAAACCAATATTAAATAGTAAATTATTTCATTATAGGTGTTGTTGTCACATCTTAAATTTAATTGTACAAGATGGTATACAATGCATTAAATTTTATATAAAAAATCTAAGAAAAACTATTTTATTTATTGAAACATCAGTTAAAAGATATCAAGAATTTAGACATGTATGTGCACAAAATGGTTTAAAACCTAGGAAATTTAAATTAGATGTTCAACATAGATGGAATTCAACTTATGATATGTTAAATTCATGTATACCTTATAATCATATAATTACAGGATTTTATAATGCAAAATCTAATGATTTTTTAAATGATGAAGATTGACAAAATTCTAACATAATTCATAATTTTTTAGAAATATTTTATAATGCAACTAAACAATTATTTGGTCAATTTTATCCAGCAAGTATTTAATTTTAATTAATTTATTTAATATTATAAATGTTTATCAACAATATAAGAATATTCCAGCTTTTGTAGATATTATTAAATCAATGAAAACTAAATATAATAATTATTAGAGTGAGCCACCAATATGGATATGTTTAACTTTAATTATGGATCCTAGACATAAATTAGTTAATTGTATGATACTTATAGATGATATTTTTAGTAATATGAATAAAAAAAAGTATATAGATTCATTTAATGATAAAATAAAAACAACTTTATATAATTTATTTGAAGAATATGTTAGAAATTATGGTGAAACATCTAGTGATCAAGTATCTAGTTTTTTAGGAACACAA